>OY292402.1:19688220-19932220 GCA_958496205.1 Idaea biselata
GTGGGGACAGATGTAGGGTTACCTGTAGTTAGGCTCCTGTGCCCGGTACTCGAGCTCCCTGTGTTCGTGTGAGTTGGAGTTGCGCTGCGGACTGTGCGCCATGGCCGAGGGGTTGGGGGGAGGGGGCGGCTCCATCTTGCTGTGGGGACAGATGTAGGGTTACCTGTAGTTAGGCTCCTGTGCCCGGTACTCGAGCTCCCTGTGTTCGTGTGAGTTGGAGTTGCGCTGCGGACTGTGCGCCATGGCCGAGGGGTTGGGGGGAGGGGGCGGCTCCATCTTGCTGTGGGGACAGATGTAGGGTTACCTGTAGTTAGGCTCCTGTGCCCGGTACTCGAGCTCCCTGTGTTCGTGTGAGTTGGAGTTGCGCTGCGGACTGTGCGCCATGGCCGAGGGGTTGGGGGGAGGGGGCGGCTCCATCTTGCTGTGGGGACAGATGTAGGGTTACCTGTAGTTAGGCTCCTGTGCCCGGTACTCGAGCTCCCTGTGTTCGTGTGAGTTGGAGTTGCGCTGCGGACTGTGCGCCATGGCCGAGGGGTTGGGGGGAGGGGGCGGCTCCATCTTGCTGTGGGGACAGATGTAGGGTTACCTGTAGTTAGGCTCCTGTGCCCGGTACTCGAGCTCCCTGTGTTCGTGTGAGTTGGAGTTGCGCTGCGGACTGTGCGCCATGGCCGAGGGGTTGGGGGGAGGGGGCGGCTCCATCTTGCTGTGGGGATAGATGTAGGGTTACCTGTAGTTAGGCTCCTGTGCCCGGTACTCGAGCTCCCTGTGTTCGTGTGAGTTGGAGTTGCGCTGCGGACTGTGCGCCATGGCCGAGGGGTTGGGGGGAGGGGGCGGCTTCATCTTGCTGTGGGGACAGATGTAGGGTTACCTGTAGTTAGGCTCCTGTGCCCGGTACTCGAGCTCCCTGTGTTCGTGTGAGTTGGAGTTGCGCTGCGGACTGTGCGCCATGGCCGAGGGGTTGGGGGGGGGGCGGCTCCATCTTGCTGTGGGGACAGATGTAGGGTTACCTGTAGTTAGGCTCCTGTGCCCGGTACTCGAGCTCCCTGTGTTCGTGTGAGTTGGAGTTGCGCTGCGGACTGTGCGCCATGGCCGAGGGGTTGGGGGGAGGGGGCGGCTCCATCTTGCTGTGGGGACAGATGTAGGGTTACCTGTAGTTAGGCTCCTGTGCCCGGTACTCGAGCTCCCTGTGTTCGTGTGAGTTGGAGTTGCGCTGCGGACTGTGCGCCATGGCCGAGGGGTTGGGGGGAGGGGGCGGCTCCATCTTGCTGTGGGGACAGATGTAGGGTTACCTATAGTTAGGCTCCTGTGCCCGGTACTCGAGCTCCCTGTGTTCGTGTGAGTTGGAGTTGCGCTGCGGACTGTGCGCCATGGCCGAGGGGTTGGGGGGAGGGGGCGGCTCCATCTTGCTGTGGGGACAGATGTAGGGTTACCTGTAGTTAGGCTCCTGTGCCCGGTACTCGAGCTCCCTGTGTTCGTGTGAGTTGGAGTTGCGCTGCGGACTGTGCGCCATGGCCGAGGGGTTGGGGGGGGGCGGCTCCATCTTGCTGTGGGGACAGATGTAGGGTTACCTGTAGTTAGGCTCCTGTGCCCGGTACTCGAGCTCCCTGTGTTCGTGTGAGTTGGAGTTGCGCTGCGGACTGTGCGCCATGGCCGAGGGGTTGGGGGGAGGGGGCGGCTCCATCTTGCTGTGGGGACAGATGTAGGGTTACCTGTAGTTAGGCTCCTGTGCCCGGTACTCGAGCTCCCTGTGTTCGTGTGAGTTGGAGTTGCGCTGCGGACTGTGCGCCATGGCCGAGGGGTTGGGGGGAGGGGGCGGCTCCATCTTGCTGTGGGGACAGATGTAGGGTTACCTGTAGTTAGGCTCCTGTGCCCGGTACTCGAGCTCCCTGTGTTCGTGTGAGTTGGAGTTGCGCTGCGGACTGTGCGCCATGGCCGAGGGGTTGGGGGGAGGGGGCGGCTCCATCTTGCTGTGGGGACAGATGTAGGGTTACCTGTAGTTAGGCTCCTGTGCCCGGTACTCGAGCTCCCTGTGTTCGTGTGAGTTGGAGTTGCGCTGCGGACTGTGCGCCATGGCCGAGGGGTTGGGGGGAGGGGGCGGCTCCATCTTGCTGTGGGGACAGATGTAGGGTTACCTGTAGTTAGGCTCCTGTGCCCGGTACTCGAGCTCCCTGTGTTCGTGTGAGTTGGAGTTGCGCTGCGGACTGTGCGCCATGGCCGAGGGGTTGGGGGGGGGGGCGGCTCCATCTTGCTGTGGGGACAGATGTAGGGTTACCTGTAGTTAGGCTCCTGTGCCCGGTACTCGAGCTCCCTGTGTTCGTGTGAGTTGGAGTTGCGCTGCGGACTGTGTGCCATGGCCGAGGGGTTGGGGGGAGGGGGCGGCTCCATCTTGCTGTGGGGACAGATGTAGGGTTACCTGTAGTTAGGCTCCTGTGCCCGGTACTCGAGCTCCCTGTGTTCGTGTGAGTTGGAGTTGCGCTGCGGACTGTGCGCCATGGCCGAGGGGTTGGGGGGAGGGGGCGGCTCCATCTTGCTGTGGGGACAGATGTAGGGTTACCTGTAGTTAGGCTCCTGTGCCCGGTACTCGAGCTCCCTGTGTTCGTGTGAGTTGGAGTTGCGCTGCGGACTGTGCGCCATGGCCGAGGGGTTGGGGGGGGGGCGGCTCCATCTTGCTGTGGGGACAGATGTAGGGTTACCTGTAGTTAGGCTCCTGTGCCCGGTACTCGAGCTCCCTGTGTTCGTGTGAGTTGGAGTTGCGCTGCGGACTGTGCGCCATGGCCGAGGGGTTGGGGGGAGGGGGCGGCTCCATCTTGCTGTGGGGACAGATGTAGGGTTACCTGTAGTTAGGCTCCTGTGCCCGGTACTCGAGCTCCCTGTGTTCGTGTGAGTTGGAGTTGCGCTGCGGACTGTGCGCCATGGCCGAGGGGTTGGGGGGAGGGGGCGGCTCCATCTTGCTGTGGGGACAGATGTAGGGTTACCTGTAGTTAGGCTCCTGTGCCCGGTACTCGAGCTCCCTGTGTTCGTGTGAGTTGGAGTTGCGCTGCGGACTGTGCGCCATGGCCGAGGGGTTGGGGGGAGGGGGCGGCTCCATCTTGCTGTGGGGACAGATATAGGGTTACCTGTAGTTAGGCTCCTGTGCCCGGTACTCGAGCTCCCTGTGTTCGTGTGAGTTGGAGTTGCGCTGCGGACTGTGCGCCATGGCCGAGGGGTTGGGGGGAGGGGGCGGCTCCATCTTGCTGTGGGGACAGATGTAGGGTTACCTGTAGTTAGGCTCCTGTGCCCGGTACTCGAGCTCCCTGTGTTCGTGTGAGTTGGAGTTGCGCTGCGGACTGTGCGCCATGGCCGAGGGGTTGGGGGGAGGGGGCGGCTCCATCTTGCTGTGGGGACAGATGTAGGGTTACCTGTAGTTAGGCTCCTGTGCCCGGTACTCGAGCTCCCTGTGTTCGTGTGAGTTGGAGTTGCGCTGCGGACTGTGCGCCATGGCCGAGGGGTTGGGGGGAGGGGGCGGCTCCATCTTGCTGTAGGGACAAGGTAAGTTAGGTTAGTTAGGGATATGTAATCCATTCATTCATTCAAGAAAATACCATAGAAACGACTTGTTCTAACTAAATGTTTAATTTTGACCTTGAAATTCAACAATTGTCTTATTCACTCTTAAACACTCTACATATTATCTATACCCATGTCAGAAACTTAGATCTAAAATAAACTTTTTAAATGCACACGATTTGTTAACATAGTTATGTCCCTTGTAACCAAGACCATTGTAACATGGATGAAACATCGAGGTAAGAAAAATAATAATAATATGCGATAAGGACCCGGGAAAATGTAATTAGATCCCAAATGTAAACAAATAACTGTCATTTTTAAAGAAAAAGAAGATCTGTCATTTTAAAATATTTTTTTGGGATTTTTGTTTTCATTTTTGATCTAAGTTTCTGACATGGGTATAAATATGGAGCAAATAGAAATGGAGATCAAAGTTTCATAATAATCCCGATATAAATATGTTCCAAAGTTAACCATCAAAGACAAGATAGTATCATCATGGCATGACTAACAGTCTTTGACAATAATATTGAAATATTTGTCGATCGAGGTCTCATTTTTAGGCCACGCCTTTAGACTTGTTATTTCCGTGGATCATTTTTAGGGTTCCGTACCCAAAGGGTAAAAACGGGACCCTATTACTGAGACTTCGCTGTCTGTCTGTCTGTCTGTCTGTCCGTCCGTCCGTCCGTCTGTCACCAGGCTGTATCTCATGAACCGTAATAGCTAGATGGTTGATTTTAATTATCCTACTTCCATGTTTCTGAGGTCGCTGCTAAAAACTGATAGATTTCTACTTTTATTTGAATTTTTTTAACTATTGGTTTTAGCTTTTATCGCGGGCTTTGAGCGCGGCCACCGAATCAAGAAATTCCGTAACGAAAATAAAACATTTTTGTTACGGAATTTCTTGATTCGGTGGCCGCACTCACCCCTACAAAATAAATAAATAATTATAATTGCATAAGTTGATAAAAAATGCTATGCAATAGCTTTATCGCGACAATCCCTGAGTGCCACACGTTATTTAGAAAATAGACTTACATAGAAGGTGGTGCAACTTTGAGATCGTCGGGAGCGTTGGGCGGCAAGCGGCACGCCGCCGCGCCGTTGTGGGGCACCGCCGTGTACTCGTACGGAGAACTACCCTCGTACGAGTTCTGCTGGAAATATAGTGGCGTTATACAAAACTTGTTTTTGTACTGGTAAGTAAGTTTTGTGCCTATCTGAGTATAACGTATTTTCTTTCTTTCTTTGCATATGGCAAGTTGAATATTAGCCATTACCCCATATTTGACTTCCTCTTACTCCGTATTAGAAAAATCTATTCCTGTGCTCCCATTCAGGCTGTGGCTCCAGACTGAGAAAGTTTCCAGTTGGTTGAGATATTTTTACGCTTTCCCTCATTGTGAACCTCAACCTATCTATACTGATAAAGGGCTTGGATGTTGCGGTTTTTCGACGTACCTACATAACAATATATTAGTATAGAAATAGAAAGTATAGAAAACAAACTCACCTGATTGCCATGCCTGTGCCTATCAAGAGACGCTTGACTTTGCGCTGGTTGCATGTTTGTTCTGACACCATAACCATCTTCTTGCTCCTTGTTCCCAAACAATCGTTCCTGGGCGCTAGGCCGGATGTTTCCGTTGGGGTTGTGTCGGAGGGAGTGTGGGGGGCGGCCGGGGGGAGGCGCGGGGAGGAGCACCCCCCCGGTGGGGCGGGTCACTGCGACCGATGTGGTGGGGGGACCGCCGGGGCCTCCGCGTGGGGGTAATTCTGGTACTGGAATGAAAATTTGAAGTGTTTGGTGGTGTTGGAAAAATGATTACGGTTCTAAATTATATTTTCATGTAGGATTATAACTGCGCCTCACAATTTAATACGTGTAGGGAAGTTCGGCATAAAAATAGCCTATTCAAAGCTGACTAACTAAGTTTCATCACAAATCCAATCAGTATTTTTGCGTCACAAAAAGTCACTTTTATAAAAACCAGAAAATAAAAAGAGGTAAATTTGGATGTTTGGAAAGATATTGAGGGTAATATTTGCAACGAATGAACCGATTTTGATGCTTCCTGTACAAGTAAATAGAAACCCGCATCATTAAGAAGTAACATAGATTTAATTAATCACTAAAACTAGTTTTATAACTAACCTGTCCCATACATCGGTGAGTGTGGCGGTGAATGTGTCATGGCATTCCCATGGTACGGCGGTACTTCAGAGTTCATTTGACTGTGGCCGTTCGTTGTAGGGCCTGTGTTGTTCGCGAAACCATACTTGCTGTCTCCATAGCCACCCTGCTACAATTTCACAAAATAACCTTAATAAAATAAAGGGACAAGTGATGCGGTCAGAAGACCCACGTCAGAAACCAAGTTCACGCATAGGATTTCGTTATGTAACTATTTCTACGCCTCCCGCCTCGTCTTTATGGAAAAGATGCCCAATCCACCAAAGAGCCATATGTTTATTTAGAAACTGTAATATTTGCTTTTAATTAAGCTGAAAGGACTGAGAAGATACCAATGTTCCAATATAATGGAAGACCGAATGAAAAGTATGATAAAAGGACAAACGTCAAGCTAAGAACAAGACTCACAATGATTTTGCATTGAAATTATGAACTGCAATGATATTAATCAAAAATGATTTGTTTGTTTTTATAATTTAAATATACAAACCGAATAAGGAGGCGGTACTGCATCAGCCATAGTCATATTCATGTTCATATTCATATGATTGATGTCATCATCTCGATCCATATTATCCTGCGTCGTCGCTATCGAAGGATCCGACGAAGATTTCACCAGTCTCGGAGCCGGCGGCGGACTCACTTCCAAATCACTCTCAGGACTCGAAGCGTAGGACAAACGATTCTCCGTACTCGAAGACATTGAGAACAAAAAGTCGTCTGACAACGGCTCCGGCCTCTGTTGTGGCGTTTAGTGAAGATCGCAGCATCCGGTAGGGAGGTATGGAATGGGGTGATAACACAAGACAAATGAATGATTGCACATAACACGTCAAATAAAACTTAGCTGTGAATGATTAATGGGGATTGTCACACTGGATGTTAATATTCAAAATTGTTTTATTTTTTTGTAATAAATTAAGGTTATGATTTTGAATGTTAACATTCTAATTGGTATTTAACACTTGGCATTTAATGGTAAAATTAGAAAATTGGACTTAAAACTTAATTAGGTATAAATGTAACATAAATAAAATTAAACAACAGAACAATAAGCGCATGCCTGTAAAAAGTATGAAACAGCCAATATACGAACTAAGATAAAAGCAGATTAATAACTGAAATACGTGTTGGTGAGAATAACCTAAAACTACAATGGTAACTTTAAATTGTAAGTAAAAATCTTTGATTTTAAACATATCCTAAATGTTGTTCCGATATTGGCTTACTGATAGTTGGACCAACATCTCTTTCAGCCTCAGCTTGGTCGTATTTCTCAATTTTATCGAGATCTTCCAACTTTAAAGTTGGCAAAGACAAGTTTTTAACTTTATTCAAGGACCGTTCCGAAACAGCTGGCAAAGTACGAATTTCGCTATTTCTCAATGGATTCTGAATCTCAACTTTTACGCTACATTTGCAGTTCGGAATCTTACAAATAGGACGTAAAGGTTTTTCAAGACCTTTTAGAAGCGGCTTAGGGTTTTCGGCTTGTAGCTTTGCTTTCCATTCTGGAACTTCATTACTCTTTTTAGTGTCCGTATCACTTATGAAGAAAGAAGCAGGTTTGTATTGGTCTGAGAAAGTCATTGGAACGACAGAAGATGGTCTTTGGATGTTAGCAATGGGAGATCTTGTAGTTGTTTCTAGTACACTATATGGACGACATGATTGTTGGTTAGAGTAAGCTTTAAAAACTGACAACTCGGGAGTGTTAGCCGAAGATTTAGCTTTTATCTTTCTGTAGTAGTTTTGTCGATCATCGTAAGGATAGCTAGCTAGAGTGTGACGGTTTTTGTTAGATACAAACGCGTTGTTAGGCATGCAGGGTGTTAACGTCTCTGAATAGTAGTAAGGGACAACATGATTTCTGTTAGCGTCATACATGTGATCTGCTTTTTGGTTAGGTAGCATGGGGTGCGGTGAACTCAAAGGTCTGGATGGAGGGTAGTTGGGAATTGGATAGGAAATAGGGTAAAAGGCGGGGTAAGGGGAAGGTGGGATTGGGAAGTAAATGTCCGACACCATTTCAACGTGCTATACCAAGACAGAAAAGAAACGATTCTGTTAATATACGTGGCTATAGAGAACAGAGATTTAATATATTAGGACTATTTTGCTGTTTTTGTTAGATAAATACGATTTTTTGTAGTTACGAACAGGAAGGTATAGTATGTCCTAAAAAATAAATGTCAAAACGGAGCAAAACTTAACAAAAGTTATAGAAAGTTTCACAAAGTTTGAAGTAGGTTTGAAATTATTATTTTGATTGTAATATTTAATTTAATTTAATATAAATCTCTGCCCTCGGCATTGAACAGTTAAACAAATAGGTATATATACTAGAACAAATAGAGCGACATATATTTTACCAATGCACCAATAATATCCCTTTACCAAGCAACCGTCTTGAAGCATGATGCGAACTGAAGACATAGACTTATTTGTTAAAATAAACATACATTATATTGTCTCGGGCAGTGTAGTAAAGTTCATATACTTAGAAGCTAAATGTGTTTATTGCTTAAACTATGTATTAAACCTCTTTATTTTTACTTTTGGATAAACGTGGGAACTAGGGCATGCAATATCGGAAGGTTTTCAATCCCGGGGCGATATCGATATTAAGAGCTCAATCCCAGGATCCCGGGATTGATACTGGGATTTTAGATATCGTTAAAAAGGCGAATTTATTACAATAAAAATGTGTTAAATATAAAATATTTAATATATTTAAGACTCTAGTGGTTTCATTACGTAAATAAGTTACCCCGAGGGCCGTCCACCCCATCATTTTGGAAATATGGCGGACAAATAGCCTAAACCCGAAAGTGTCTAAACTTTCGCTCGAAATTCTAAGCGCACCACTAAAATGATGTTAGCAGAAAATTTTTGCATGTGAGCTTGTATAAAAAATACTTGTCTTAGAAATTGCAATGAATCACGTTACTTTCATTGTTTTAAACATTTTACCAATTCCCTACGCTTCCAAAACTTTACAGATCTCTTCCTCAGGGGTAGACTAATTTGTGTTTAATTTTAGTAGTTCCATTCAATCATTCCATGAGGAAAAATATAGCTAAAAACCTTAATTTATACCCAAATAGTAAATTGCTCAAATCTCTATATCGGATCACTCAATCCCGGGATTATAATATCGAACTTTTGCGACCGAGATCCCGGGATTACGATATCCCGGGATCCCGGGATTCATGCCCTAGTGGGAACAGACCAAACGAGCTAAAGCAAGGGAAGACTAACGAACTACAAAAAGCAATCAGTGTGGTCGTCACAGCGAAAAGAAGTTTACTCAGTCAATAGCGTTCATCACCGATTGCCGATGCCTTTTCTCTATTACTGGTTTTGTCTGTACCCAGCTTTAGTATTTTCGATATTGTTGCCCAAATTATAATACGGTGTTATTTTTACATCACAAAGCACAGTGTAAACAATAAACACACTTTATTCATTTATATTCTAGCAAGATAATTTCATTTTCGTTTTTATTGTACTAGTTCCGGATGGCACTGTGCCATCTATTGAGCGATAAGCGACTTATGACTTGTCTTATCGCTCAATAGATGGCACCAGTGCCTTTTCATGATCATTGCATTGAAAGTTGATCATTAGAACTGAGATATGGGGGTTGGAATCCAGCTTTGAATCGCCCTCCGCGTTGCGTGCCAACATAAGGCTAAACATATCAAAATTTCATTGTGACATTGCACCAATGTGAGACTGAGAACTAGCTTAACGTAAAACAAGTTAACTCAAAAAAATATTACAAGGAGAAATGCATCAGAAATGGTTTAATGTCACAATTCAATTTTGACATTGTTAGCATTTTTTGGCACGTAGCTGCTTTCCAACCCGCATATCTCAGTTCTCATGATCAATGCAATATTATCATGATCATGAAAAGGCAGTGGTGCCATCTATTGAGCGACACAACGAGTCATAAGTCGCTCACCCCTTGAGCAATAAAATAAGAAAACCAAGTAAACTGGACGTACCTTAGTCTCAGAGACCCACAACTGTTGCTGCTGTGTCCTCTGTATCAGGTCTTGCAACTTGCCGAACCAAGTGTTCTGGTTGGCCTCGCTCAACGTGATCGTGTGTGTAAACACATGGCCCCACACGCGTTCCATGTGTTGGCACTGTTCTAGGAGCTTCTTGGAGGATTTGTGGGCTGATCTGGATGAATAGTAATCAATGTTTAAAGTACTCAAAAAAGCGGAAAAGTGCGAGTGGGACTCGCGCACGAAGGGTTCCGTAACATTATAAATACAAAATACTTTGACAACGTTAGCAATTATGTTTACGATTGGCGACACTCGATGGCGCCAGTAGTAAAAATAAACCGCGATTTCGTTGTGTTTCAAATTTAAAAATGACGTTTATTGTATGGGAGCCCTCCTTCAATATTTGTTTTTAGTATTTTTTTAGCAGCTACGGAAATACATCATCTGTGAAAATTTTAACTGTCCAGCTATCACGGGTTCATAAAATACAGCCTGGTGAAAGACAGACAGCGGAATCTCAGTAATAGGGTCCTGATTTCACAGGCTATGGGGCCAAAATTAAACGACAAACTTACTTAGGTAACCCAGCTCTCAACTGCTTGATAATATGTTTGTTGTCAGCCTTCAGGAATATAACGATAGGGTAGAACTGTGCGTAGTTGAGTCTGTCCACTGCGTTAGGCGTGATGTCCAACAACGCATGCTTCCCCCGTTCCATTATAGACCGTATGCTGGAGAGACGAATGATGCCCGTAGATTTTGTCTTGCTGTCTTCTAAGGTGCTGTCCATTTCTAGAGAAAAAAATAGATTAAATTATCTTTTTTTTTACATGATAGGTTTGCATTTGACCGGGATGGTGGGATGGGAAGCGACGATAAAGTTGACGGTGTCACTTTTAGACCTGAAGACTCCACAGTTGTAGTTAAGGGGGAATATCTCTATATACAAAGATCCTTGTGGAATCATATCTTGGATGGAACAAATATGGTTGTAGTTTTTATTTTATCAACTGGTTTATTTTGCTCCAAAACATCACTTTAAATTTGAGGGTTATTTAAATAATTGAGGAGCTTTTGGGAGCCCCACATTAAAAAATATTTTATTCTGTTTTTAGTATTTGTTGTTAAAGCGGAAAAGAAATACCTTAAAAAGGATAATCTGGCTAGCAGAATCTTAAATAAGTCCACATAATGAAGCTGTTTAAGGTCGGTAAGTACTCACTCGGCGCAGAGAATGTATCCGGCGAGTCCTGCAAGAGTCGTTCCCTGGCGATGTCCGCCACCGGCCCCAGCACTATGACGGGCCGCACGAACCCTGGCTGCTTCAGCACCACGCGCTCGTACGCCGGGAACTTGCTGATGCTGTCCGATAGCACCACCTCGTCCCAGTGTTCCTGGGGAGAAGGGAACAGTTCTATGATGTCTTACAGAAGTATCGGAGGACCCTTTGCGTGGTGGCTTAATGCTTTGCTCTTGTGAGTGTATCACTCAACTCAACTTCACATCAATTCTGCCATTTCTTATCAGAAATGGCAGCGAAAATGTGAAGTTGAGTCCATAGGGTCGTTCGTGAATACGTCTGAAAGGTTGCATGGTTGGTGAGATTTACCTTGGCAAATTGCCGAGTAATTCTCACCAGGAGAGTCTACGTATCATAGGAATGTTTAGGGACTTTTCGGTTTCAACAAGATTTGCTGGAGAAACCGTTTGTTATTCTATACGCTTACTGATAAGTCGATATTTCTTATTAGTAAGCGTATAGCTGTCATCCATTTCGTCAAAATAGAACAATTTTAAGAAGACCTTGAACAGATACTGTTCGGTACCTACCTTGCCAAGACTTTTGCTCCTACGATGCGTAGACCGTCTCCGCCTGAAGAAGTTGTGCTTCCCATCATTTCCAGATATCTCCTTCTTGGTGGCGTTGAATTGGGCAGTGGCTAGTTCTTCGGCGCGCGCTTTGTTGGGAATTGTGCCCTTTTGGACCTCTTGGTTGTTCCGACCTGGAATAGAATATTATATTATGTTGTATTTGTTATTAGTTTTGTAATAATTAATAGTGACAATTCAAGCTTCTCCAAAAAAGAATTAAAAACATGGTAAATATCCTGAAGACTCGAAGGTTGTAGTTTTAGAGGATAAAAAACGTAGGCAATTACATCTTATAGAAATAAGTGGGTGCAACGAAATAAGCAGTAAACACATACCTATCCTGTAGACCTGCCAAGCGCCGACAGTTCCGTTGTGCAAGGTGTCCACTACATGGAACACGTCCCCGCATCGGAACGACATCTCGCCGTCCGTCGGCTCCGTGTAGTGGAAGTGGGTCTTTATGTGGAACGAGTCGCCCGCTGGAACGTACAACATAAAGAATTCAGGTTAAGGCTAAGAACTCTTCCAAAAATCTTCTTCAAACCACATCTTGTGGCATGAAAGAGCTGTGTTGATTCGCTCACTGACAAATAAAACCGTCACGCAAAGAGGACCAAAATATGATGTTTAGTTGCGGAAAATGGGCACGTACACAATTATAACGAGGGTTACTGGACTCTAAGTGCTCCTCAGATTCTTGGGATGAGACTGACAAAAGAGGAAAAAGTGAAAAACACTTCCATGCATTTTGGTAAAATAAAATAGGATACTTGGAAGGGTGAAAGGCTTCCTTGATATTTAGGTTAGCTAAAGTAGCTATTGACTGGTCAAATTTGCGGAAGAACCGAGATCCGTTGGAAAAGGCGTGTACTTGGAAAATGTAATATTAGACGCTCTCCGGCCAGATCTGCGGAAGATTGTAGGCAGATGCTGGATGAGGCAAGACGGAAGGGATTAGTTCAGCAGTGACCTAAAATAGGCCAATGATGATGGAAAACTATATCTCCAAGATAATATTACAAGGTATAAACAACTCACGCATCTGTCCGCTGGCAACGGCGTTGTATTCTTCTGGCGAATGCTGCACGATGAGATCGATACGTTCTTGCAGACTCAGTAGAAATAGTACAGCTTCCTCGCGCGTCACGCCTCGCATTTCCATGTCGTTTACCTGATGGTTAGTGGGATACCAGACATATTAACAAGGACTGCGCTACTGGCACAGTAAGAAGGCAAACATTTGTTAGCGTCTCAGATATAGATTTTGACAAATAAAGGAAGATACGTGTGTAACCGTGTGGTTTGAAATTTGATTTGAACCCCGCAGAATATTTTACCCGATCAAACACTCTGCCGATAATTCGATTAGTATGAACAGCTGGTCGCTACCAAATCGGTGCAGTGTGTGCAGTTTCGTACGGGTTTATACTGTTAAAACGATTAGCAAACTATCGGCAGATAGTTTGATCGGCTAATAGTCTGTATTGTCCACAGACTACAGACTTTTACCCCATCAGAATAAAAACCTTATCTTGTTAGATTTTTTTCTCCACTCAGCAGACTCTTCAAATAGCTTACCTTCAAAATCTTATCAGCAGGCTGCAGCCCCTGCAAGGCAGCAGGACTGGTTGGTTGTACTCCAGACACGAACACACCAGAACGATTGCCTCCACACAGCCGCAGACCCACAGAGCCCTCCTTTTGGAAACTTATAAGACGAGGTTCACTCCTGAGGATAAAGGAAGATTATACATTTGCAGGACTTATTTATTACACAAAACTATCTCATTCTAAGCAACTATTAAGCAACTAGGCTCGTATTATGGTGACCAGGTGTTGGTCAAATTAAGAGTTTCCAAAAGAATGTGACTTACGGAGGTTTACTCCTCTGATTTGCCATTGCATCTTCTTCGTATAGTTGTCTTCTACTGCTATAGTAATCTGAAATAATAGCATGGAATAAGTGTGTCATCCATCACCAACTAGACAGTTATTGCTAAAAGTGTGTTTAGTCCTGAAAACTTGGGACAGTTTGGTTCATACATACAAAAACTGGATAAATTTACTGGACGCTAAATTTTCTATCCATTTATTTCCGGCACAGATAATGGTGACTCCCTTTCCATAATGTTAAAAAATTTACTAGTTTTTCAGCCTACCTTCATTCCTAGGCGGTGGTGGTCTGGGAGGCTGGTCATCATGCCTTCTACCATCAGCTCCTCGAACTGGTGCTGCCACGTACAGGTTCTGGCCACTGCTGGAATACCCTGAGGATACTGCCTCTGATGTTGGATATGTCGGGTGTGGTGTTGCTTCTACAAGGTGAAAAGGTTGTGATGTTTCTGCCCATAACAACACATTAGGGATTATTTATACAGCGCCAACAATGGTCAATACATGGTATTCATGGCACGGGGTCTCAGAGTAATTTATCCTCTTTTTTTTAGGTTGGGTTGACAAATGCTAAAACATTAGCAATTTAGGTATAGTAAAAGTAATAGTATAGTAACTGTTAAACATTATATTATCTAATTTGCTTTTCGTAATAGTGTTCTGGCCATTATAATTTGGAGAACTTTCATCGATGGCAAAAATAGAGAATGCATAAAGCCTTTAATGAATTAATCTGGGAGTCCTCAAGTAAATAGATTTTTTCACGAATAGCATGCTACATCGTCGACTTTATCACCGCTTTTCATCAGATGGGTGAGATCAAAACCCTATCTCCAAAAATATCATTTATTCTACTCACCTAAACTATTATAATTATTCTGGTAGTTCCCATTAGTGACAGTCTCCTCTCTAATCAGCTCTCTAGTGACGACCAAGTTGAGTCTATCCTTGCAAGACTCCACAAGTTTCCTGGCTTCCTTCAAGGTCATAGCATCGGTTACTGGACTGTTGTTGATCTTCGTGACCACATCGCCTTCGCACAGACCTTGGCCTGATTGATTGAGCTGTTCTCTTGCTCGCATCGTTAGCTCTTTTACGTATATTTTGCAGCCTAGTACTATGCCGAAATCTGGGGAATTAAAAACATCTTTTAGAGTTAGATTATCTCTGTAAGCAAGAGGTTTACTTAACATACAATAAGCAATGGAAACTGCTAAACGAGAACTTCTTAAGAAACCGAAGACTACTGTTAAGATTCTAGCTCTCTTATTACAAGAAGAAGTCCAAGATCATACCTAATTGAAAGTCAGATAACGGAAGGATTCTGGTAGACGAAGAGTATATATGGAAAATCATCAGGTTAATGGTTAAAATCTGACTATGATTTACGCTTAGTTTTTTCTGTAATAATAAGGGAGAGCTCATTAAGATAGGGTAAAACATAGATACACAGATAAATGATGGTCACCTTCCTGGAGGAGTTGTTTTTTTTTGTTCTTAACCTAATTTATTATTTGATCTATGTAAAGTTTGAACTTACCTTCTTTCTTTCCATTTCTAGATAATGCTAGTTTGATGGTCGTAGGTGCTGTAGGCGGAGGCGCTGGTGCCCGCCTTCGGACTACCAACGAAACTGTGGCTCCTGAATCCCGCAGAACTTGCACTGCACGAGCATATTCCACGTTCTCTAAGGGTACCCCGTTTACAGACACTATCCTGTCGTTTACTCTGTAAAGAAAATGGTAAACGATCTAAGCTTTTGATTGCGGAATAGGTAGGTACATTTTTTATGATGATTGCCGAAGATCGTGCGAAGTGGAGACGTAAAAGTAGGAAAGCGGACCCCGGGCTCTCGAGAGACATGCAACCGGGAACAACGCTCGGATGATGAGGATTTTTTATGATGATAGTTTTGCGGTTTTGCGTAAAAAAACCAATAACATTGGGTAATTTTTACTCCGTTTAGTCGTTTATTGTATTTTAATAGCTTGCATATCACAAAGACCTTTAGATGACATCTTGGCGTAATAAAGCATCAAGGTCAAGCTGGGCTTCAAACTTTACTGCATTCGATGTTTCTGCGACAGTCATTACTGTGTTTCATAGACAGGTCATTAGCTAAAGAAATAAGTATTCCACGACGTTACACACAGCGCAATCTAGCTCCAAACTAAGCACTAGGCTTGTACTATGGGTACTAGGCAACGGATATACTACATATTTTACATTTTTTTTGTAAATACATACATATGATACCTTAGATTAAAACAAAAATAGTAGATACGGTATATTCTAACATTGGGTATTCGAAAAAATGAGACTAGGTAAGGTATCTTCAGGTTTTTGTTTTTATCTAAGTACTTATGATACATAGAAAACACCCAGACCAGAAACAAACATTTATTTTTAAGCATAAATTACATGTATCCGGCAGAAATTGAACCCGCAACCCTCTGCATAGCAGTCGGGCCCTTCCCCGACGTGCCACAGAGATGGTCAAATACAGATAGATGGGTCGTTTCTGCGACTGTTCGTTACGATATTATTGCCAACTGTTATTTGCGCGGAAATATGCTTCTATTGATGCCGGAAGGTTAACCTAAGTAAGATTCAAGTATTGCAAACTTACTGTAACTTATCTTCTGCAGGCCCACCCCTCAGCACGTCGGATACGGCTATGGAGGGGTCGCCACTGGCGAAGTGTGGGTTATCCCGGCCACCAGACACGGCGATACCGAAGCCGTAGCCTTGCACTCTGTTCAGCCGGACCCTGTGCGTCTCCCATCCTGCACTGCGTTCTGTAGTCTGGAAAGAAAAAGAAAATATAATGTTATTCATTGTTGTACAAACGTATTATTAATGGATACTTGAGTTACGATTTTATTATAAGTATAGATTATGAAATTTATTGAATATTTCCCAAATTACATTTATAAACCAGTTGTACACTAAGCACAAGCTACTGCTTGCCTACTTAGATTAGAAGAGAGCAGCATTAGAGCATTTCTTCTTTGTTTTTATTGCTCAAGGCATTTTTATTAAAAATGTTTTACAACGAGAAATGCATTAAGAATGGTGTTTTTTTTTGATAATGCAGTTCTTGTAAAATATTTTTAGCAAGAGTTATTTAAAGCTTGATTGCTTAAGTTTATTTAGCCTTAGACAAAGAATTTCGTCCTAGTAAATATCGCACTATCACTATACCTACTCTTCTCACCCTCGCATAGTTTATCTCTAAATCAGGAGCGAAAGAGATACAGCCAGGGGTTAATGTCTGCGATTCCCCGTGTACAGTGACCGACGTATATTATTCAAATTGGAGATTTTATGGCGAAATAGAACTAATTAAGGTATATGAATATGAGATACTAAACTCATGGAGACTTAATGGCATTATAACTTGTAGGTGTGGACAGAAAGTTAAGTAAGTTGTTACTCACAAATAACTCAGCTGGAGCTATTGAATGGTAGGTATGAACCTGATACAACGCTCCAGCTGTGGTATTTGATTGCTAATCTAATAGCTTCTCACGCAAGGAGTGCCACTGATTTTCAAGTCTTCATGCGATCGGAAAGTTAAATGCACTACCGATAGGTTTGTTTCGTTCTTGCCATACTAATGTAACTTTCTCGCACTTTACTTAAATATCTAATTGAACAAAAATGGAGTAGGTAGCTCCTACCTAGGTACAAAATGTAGTACCTACCTATTTATATAGATTGCACGTTTGTAGGTGCCACACTGTTTTTTTTTAAATAGCCTCATCAAAATGCAAAACATATACCTGGACATGAAAAGTTCTCAGACAGACAAGTTGGTAGATAACTAAGTATGATAGATAGGTACCTACCTATAGATATATTATTTTGCGCTTTTGCACAAGGCACATATTATGACAAACATAATTAAGACATCAGAGTATTTTATTAATATAGACTAGTTGCACCCAGTGGTTTTTATTTCCGATCCAAAGGTATCGGAACAAATAAATGTAATGCAAATTGGTTCAGCAGTTTTTGCGTGAAGGAGTTAGGTATCTACACAGAGACAGATAAATGGTACATGCAATGAATGCAAAAGTTTTCGCATTTATAATAATAGAAATATGTAGAGGTTCATAATATGTAAGGTAAGTTAGATAGCAGAATTCCTATACGAAAGTGGATCACACGATATGAACTAGCATATTATGCCCATTGCACAATAAGCCTATTTGAATGAGTTAAGAATGTTGTCTAGAGCTCTGGCTTAAGCAGTGCAATGCAGGGCTTCTTAACGTGCAATCAATATAATATACTTAGGTATTTACTAGCAGCTCTGCGAACAATGGTCATCCCAAGCATAGGTAGGTAGGTACCTAGTCTTTATTTCAATAATTTTCGTATTATATTTAACCAACTTCAAAAATAGGATTTTAAATACATACGTTTGATAGATAATTTATTTTAACAAACACTACCCATGGTAAGCCACGCAACATAGAGTTTTGGTACCAATCTTAACCTGTTACCTACCAATAATACCATATTTGGAAATTCAATGAAAAGTTAATGAATTGGTAAAATTATGATAACTAAGTTGGTAGCCAAGCAACAAAATGCGCGCGTTTTCTAATTTATAGACTGGTATCTTGAGCCAGTTAAGCCAGTTGGGCTCCAAACGACCTTGAGCTCCACCATGCATGATTGATAAACCTTCGGACAAGTCTGAACTCGCTCCGAGGAACGGGAACGATTTCCGAGAACCCTATCATTATCGCAGTAAAACAGTAGCAAAGTGGACGGCCGACGATCATAACTTGCTTTGTTTGGAGCCTGTTGATGATTCCGCTGGGCGATAAACTTAAATGGCACTTTGTAGCGTGGTTTTACATTCCTTTGACGCACATTTATAAGCTTTGTAGGTAGGTAGATAGTACCTAGTCCTATTTAGTGTAATAACCAATTTATAAATAACTAGTTAAGATCAAATGATGACATCATTTAAAAATTGAGTGGAAGTTTAGAATTTAAATAGTCCCTACTAGTACATTGAAATATTACATTTTTTTGGGCTCCGCGTGCATTTGTCAGAGGACGCAATTTTATTTTTTAGATATCAAGGGGGGGTTAGTTTAAAGTTAAATAATAGTTTGTGGGGTTGTGGCTCTTGTCCCACGGCCGCCATCTTGGAAAAACGGGTTCAAATGGTTTTTATGGTTTATTTGACGAACTATAGGTCTCACATAAAAAATAATTAACATTTTGTTTTGCAAATAAGATTATCTACAACATTTGGTAAGTAACTTTTAGTCGTAGAACTAAAAATAAAAGGTTATAAGCAAAAATCCATGAAAATTTGAGAAACAAATTCTATTGGTCATTTATGCACCGATTTTGATGATTATTTTTTTACCGTCAATGGTCAATGGTCAAAGGTTTTCAAAGGAGCTCGCTTACAGAAGAATCTTGGAGGACATGCGGCCACAAAATAGATATATTTCTAGATACCTAACCTACCCTACATATTCAGAACGACTCCGGCGAGGAAGCTCCCTGAGAATTTTCTATATTTTAATTTAAGCATTTCAAAAATGTCATCCGCGTAAGTCCCGATCCCGTGGGAATTTCGAAAAACCCTTTCTTATCGGATATCTACACAACATAAAGAACACATTCAGCTCTCTACTATCAGCGGTTTAGGCTGTTCGTTGATCCATCAGTCAGCCACTCAGGACAAAGCATTTTACAGATATAGATAAATAGAAGCTGATATAACTACTAGATAATATTACGATTGGGTAGCCCAAAGCCAAATTCCAAACATACAAAATTGTATTGACAAATACTCCTTTCAAGTTTGTCCATATAAGGCTAGGTAGTTAACATATAAACACGATATACGACAGGTAGGTTAGTTAGTATATGTATGGCTGGCTGCATGTTAAGCAACATAGGTCAAAGTACCAGCAACGCCCTAACTGCATCGCCTACGCAAAAATAAGACATGTTTATGCAATACGAAGCCTCATTCTTCACCTTCACTGATGGTTTCTTTTCATTGAATTTACAAATATTAATAATTAATATTATAGGCAGGTAACAGGTTAAGATTGGTAAAAAAGTCCCTATTTAAATTTAATAAAAAAAAATCCGCGCCCCCCCCTTCCTCCAGTCTAGATTATCAGGTCAGAACCCTAAAAAGTTCGGAACCAAAAAAAGGGTTTCATTACAAAATAAATATTTTTATTGCTCATTAAAGTTTTACAAAAAATATTTGATAAGTAGTACCAAATACGTTTGATGGCTCCCGTGAGGTTGGCGCGGGGCCAGTCTAGAGACTGTTATGGTTTTTATTGTTCAGAAACTCCTCCACTGAAGAATCAATATTATGTTCTTGACATAGGCGTCAATTTCAAATAACTTTATTGAGCAGTCTGGAATGCATTGTGTCAGCGATCGCAGGTGGCCCGCGCCCCCCACTTAGGGCCCGCGCCCCCTCTGCTCTAAGGCCTCTAACTTGACCGAACGACTGCTGTGAGAGATAACAACCTGGACCAACTGCTTAACGTGCCTTCTGAAGCACGGACTTTTTTTTACCACTTTTTGTTTCTGTCTAATGACTTTCAAAGTTCTTGTCACAGACAGAAATAAAAAGTGGTAAGTAAAAGTTACTCTGACCGACCTTACTCCACGTTTATTAATAAGGCTATAAATATTGTGTGGCTTACCTTTTGTTTGGTTAGACGGCACACATATTAAAAGCCAAATGTCTAATAAATTATTTTTATTACGAGTATTAGCCAAAAGGATTTATTTACATTATACAATCGATTTTGTCCAACAATAATATTATTATTGTCTCAAATGTCAACATATTGGTAATGCGGAGGCGGTAGGCGCATCAGCTTCATTTTATGTCGCGGTTACACATTATTTTATTGACTCTAAAGTAGACACATATCTCTGTTGCAGTCAATAAACCCATTTGTGCTTCAATCATTGGACTTAAAGTGAAAATTGCACTCATGATTGTCCAATGCCCGATACCTATCAAAGACTGACATGAAAAAAATTAGGAAAGACAATGATCAAACCAAATAGTTTGTAGAAATATTTTACAAGAAATGCATCATCGATAATTTTCCCGTGACATGTTTCGAACCTGTGCACCTCGCTTGCCGGACAAGTGCGCTAACCACTGCGTCACGCGAGAATTCCAGTGAGGAGCAGTGGTAAACGCACTTGCCCTTAACTTTAAAAAACTTAAGAAATTTCAAAGAGTTTGTTTTTCAACAAGTTCCAAGGGATCTTTCGAAAACTGGGCCATTACCCAGCGTCAAATGGAAGGGATGGGAGAGACGAATTTCTTGAATGAAAAAATGTTTAGACTGCAAAGTTGTATATTGTATTACTTGCTGCGCCCTGTGGTTTCACCCGCGTAAGTACCGATCCCGCGGGAATGTCGGGATAAAAAGTAGCCTATGTGTTATTCTACGTCTCCAGCTATCTATATTCCAAGTGTCATCGCAATCGGTTTAGTAGTTTTTGCGTAAAAGAGTAACAAAGTCACATACATACATACAAACTTTCGCGTTTATAATATTAGTAGGATAGGAATACAGTTTGGTCCCAAGTTGAACCCGACATGTGGCCGTGGCATTATAGTTTATTACCTACCTAATTTATGTTTGAGTCGAATGAATCATAATCTCATGAAATTGCATAACTTATTGCAACTAGCTACTAAAACGACATAAATCTAATTCGATACACCTAAACAATCATCGATATTCCCCCTTAACTACAGCCTTGGAGTCAAGTCTAGAGAGATTGGTTTCTTCCAGGCAAGAATTTTACACCGTCGACCTCATCATCGCCCCATCTCATCTGATGGGAAGCGACGCTTCTCATCAGGTGAGATGAGGTCAAATGCTAGCCTATCTCATGTAAAAAAATCTATACCATCATTATCATAAAAAAATCAAATTTCAAATTTCAAAATTCATTTATTAATTTAGAACGTATATTATACACACATACGTATACGTTTTGAAACGTCGAGATTTTATTTTAGGTACTGTGGTTTCGGAACGCGCCCTCCGATGAGAAGAAAACCACAACAAACTAATGGGGTTTTTTTTTTCGATTTTTTTTTCATCATGTTTTATATTACAATCGTCATAATACAGATATCTGTAATTTGAACAGCAACCCGTTCCAAGACTTCTACGCATATATGTTATAGCGTCCCAAGCTATAACCAGCAAGCGTATGAAGAGATGGGTCCGCTGTTCCGTCCGGCCACCCCGGAGGGCAACCGTGCGGGATCAGTTATAGACAGATCGTGTCCCCAAAACGCTAGTTTCGAACGTAATCGCTACGTTTCGCTGTAATTTGAACAGGAGCAGTTAACAATCATGTCCATGGATTCTTTTCATCAAAATATGATGACGTGCTAATAGCTGGTGACAGACATACAGTGACCGGCAGATAAGTTGAAAAATTTTGTCGTTGAAGGGGAAAGTTCGCGCAGTACATTTTACATGCGCCTTCTATGAAAAATCGACTTCTGCGCATCCGCCATTTTTTTCAACTAATCTGCCGCCCACTATACGGACATTGGAGTCTTAGCAAAAGGGTTCCGTTTTTACCCTTTGGATACGGAACCCTAACCATGAGGAATCCTGCTTTATCTACCTGCTCAGTACGGTTGGCACAACAATTTTTATGTTATTAACACATTACAAAAATTCCAAGGCACTAATTCTAAGCAAGCGGTACTTCGACCGCATTCTAACTTAAACGCAGTTTTCTACATAGGACTGATAATACCTACCTTCATCATCATCATCCGAGCGATAATACCTTAGTGTGTCAATATAGTTGCCTAGTACCAATATCACAAGCCTAGTTGCTTAGTTTGGGACTAGATGGCGCTGTGTGTAGCGTCCAACAACATTTTGTAATTAATTATCTATTATTTATTTAGTTCCAGAGAAGTGTCAAAAACACTGCAATCACTAACCTGCAATTTCTCCAAACGCAGGTTATCCAATTTCATATTATTGAGACAATTCATTTAACGCACAATACTTTTCACTTTCGTTTTAAAAATCCATTTACAATAAAAAAATCACTTAAATTTGTAACGTAAATATTAATTTTATCGCTACGTATTCAAATTTAATTGCCTGTAGTTTATTTTTATTTGGCGCGCTTTCGTTTTTATTTCTTTAATTTGTGGCACGGGCTGTCTAACACATGCGTCCAACGAAGACGCCGGCTCGCGGCATATGAGATTAGGTGAAGTAGGTACCCATATTACAGCATAAAGGCTTGTTTAAAACCCGAAGGCCCATACAAAACGAATTCAAATGAACTTGCTTGTTGTTAAATTCTAGCACAGTTGTTCTTTACGAGACTGGTTCACATATTAGGAAGAAATACCATAGTGCTGTAAGGTTTAACGCTATTTTGTTTACCTGAAGTTTAGCGGGTACCTACTAGCGGATTTGCGAGGCGTTTACATATTCGTAGTTAAGCTATGCATAAGAAAGTATTGACTAAACAAAAGACAAAACCAGTTGTACAAACTCTGAAATGAGGTCACTGTGAATCGAATTGAATTTAGAACAGCTGTTTTACTTAGCTTCAGTAGCTTATATAGAACATTTTTTAGCAAAGAAAGATAGAGGTACACTCTACCTCATAGGTCTAACCTACATACCGTTCGTAACAGCGACAAAAAAATAAAAAATAAATGCAAATTAGGCAAAATTATTTTCTCGAGCTCCTCCGTGCTTCGGAAGGCACGTTAAGCAGTTGGTTAGGCCCGGATGTTATCTCAGATAGCAGTCGTTAGGTCAAGTTAGAGGCCTTAGTGCGACCTGAAAACTCTAACACCAAGTGAGTCACACCACTATACGAAAATAAATAATAAGCGACAAGAATGTGGACATGGTAAGGCACATTCGACTCCCGACTGTATTCCTTATGAAGAACAAATAATGTGCTTCCATTTCTGTGAGGAGCTCGTTGGCCTTTCTGCACACCAGCCGACCTTGAATGGTCGTGCGGGTTAAGCAACGCTAGGTGCAGTCATTACTCAGATGGGTGATCGATAAATTGTATGGCTAAAAATATTTTTCTTGAGCTCCTCCGTGCTTCGGAAGGCACGTTAAGCAGTTGGTCCCGGTTGTTATCAGTCGTTAGGTCAAATTAGAGGCCTTAGTTAGGGCGACCTGACAACTCTAACACTAGGTGAGCCACACCACTTTACGAAAAGAAGAAGACCTCTACTGTTATACAATATACCTAGATGTACTTACGTGTGTAAGTGTGTGTGTGTACGTGTGGTACACACGTACCTAATTATTTCGTTTTCGAATCTATTTTAAGCATTTCACGCCATGGTAGGTTGTTAGTTGGTACTAGTGTAGTTAGACAAATAGAATTTTGCTTTAATTGTAAACTGTTAGTCAACTATGAGAAACAACATAGTAGCATGTGGTCATCATTAGATATTCAGTTCACAATTTGGTAACAAGACTAGGTAGGTCATATTAAAATTGAACTTTAAATACAATCATTTAAGGCTCAGAATCACGCCTTATATATTTGAACTCATGGTTCGTAAATATTGGTGTTGAGTGTTGAGACAATGGGCATTCAGTAACTTGATTTATGTTAAAGAATTTTAGAACCACAAGACTGTGTAATAGAGTTTAATTTCTGGAAGAAGACAATGCTGAATTTATGGTCCATTGTAAAGTGACAGGAATAGTGGCTATCAGCTTTTGAATACCAAGTCCAAGTACTGAATGTATATTGTAAGTTAAATGTAGCGCTACTAGCATTCTAGATGTATATCCTAAGTATGTACTTACAAAGAAAAAGTATAATAATGTAGTATTGTATGTAGTATAATGTGTATGTGTATTTACTAGTACCTATACTATAATACAAGCCCAGTGCTTAGTTTGGGGCTAAATTGCGCTATGTTTAATGTCGTGTAATACCTATTACACATAAAAGTGTAATGTCATGTCATAGAATGCTAGTAGCGCAAATACATTTGAAAACAGCTTTATGATTTACGCTGGAAAAATGAACGAAATGTAGCTCCGTTTTATTTCATTTCAAATGAATATTTTGGAAAACCTTGTGGTGGGGGCCCTATAAAAATAAAATCTTAATCCGAATAATACCGATATTAAGGTAGAAAACTAAATTTTTGATATTTTATTTTGGTAGGTATTATGTTTGTATGTAAATGGTAACAGTACCCACTTTCTTAAGCTCTAAATAAAAGAAAATTATTGTGGCAAACTTTTAATATTTTTTTTACATAACATAATGTTTATTAACATTTAGTTTTTCCATTTTATTGGATTGAACCATATTTTAACTGATAAATGTTCATGAATAAAGGGTAACATTTTTATTAGCTATTAAATACAAGGAATATTAAAATAAAATACATCTCGGAAAAAACAGTGAAGATTGAAACTCACATTCTTGTGTGAAACAAGTACTTTAAGCCTAACTGCAAGTGATTTTTGACGTATTTTTCCATGAAAATATGTCTAGTAGATAAACCTAGAGAATTAAAAATAAATATGAGAAATGGCTATTAAATTAACATTGTTTAATCAGGTACAAAAGTACCCTGGCAGAGAAGAAAGATTTGTTCCTCTAAACAGAAGTAGTTCATCAGAATTCTTCTTTAACTGTTCTATCAGAAATGGCTTATTCAACTTAATTTCATTTGTGTATTCTTGTTTTAATTCAAATGCCTTTTTAACTAGTAAATTTCGATTGATTTTCTGTTCCTTATAAGTTATTTCTGTGTTACAATTTTGTAATAGCTTTGATATTTCTTTTAAATTATCTGGATATTGGAATAATTCTGATGAATATTCTACAGTTACTGTGTTCTCTTCTATGTGATTATTTGTTGAGGCAGATTGCAGGTCTAATGTGTTTCTCTTAATTTTTGCAGGGCATATGTGGTTGTCAGATGTTGCTTCCACTGTACTCTCCTTCCCTTCGTCGTCGAATACTATTTTCTTATTCAAAATACACTGACAAATATCAGAATTGGTTTCTTGATTGTATTTTCTTCGTTTTTGAGATGGTTCCTCTGTTTCTAAGTCTAGTAAGTGGCCGTACTTTGTTTCTATCTTATTTATTACTGCTTTACACTTTCTGTACACTTTTTTTAACTCTAGGAGGTCCTCAGCACTAACATGAGTAACACTATGACATGAGATTTCCATGTTTTCTGGCTTGCTTTTTGAGGCTTCTCTTTTCTTTGACTTTTTCCTTTTCGCACTAATTTCTGTAGTATTCATTGTTGATTCAGTAGAGGTCTGTCTATTTATACATTTGTAAGTCGATTTTTGCACGTGGTTATTGTTGAAAATTGTAGATTCTTGCTCGAAGAGTGGCTTTTTTATGACTGCCATTTCAACTGGTATATCATTTTCACTGTGTATAACCATAATAAAATCTGAATGCAGATTGTTTTAACTCACTGATAACTACTGTAATGTTGTTGGTATGTGGTAATTTTAATTGAAAAAGTATATTTCAAAAATTACTACGCACTAAAAGCACGCCTCCCAACCAAACACGAATCACGTAATGACATTGACGTTTGAATGACGCTGACGCTGGCTGACTGACACTACAATAGAAGTGAACATAGCAGCAAACGCCAATCGACTAAAATGAAACGAGTCGAAAATCACATCACTATTGATCGATTCATCTTGATTTGTTATAAGGAAGAGTAATCTACTACACATGTACGTGTTCCGAGAAGGGGTTAATAAGCCGAAAGGGAGTTATTCTAGACTTCTAGGCGAACAACTTTTGTTCTACGACTTTTGGAAATTCGAACTAATTTTTCGAAAATTTTGAAGTGGTTTTACTGAAAAAAAAAAACAGCTCTGCTTTTTGAAAACAAAGGCAGTTTATGTGTAAATTGTAGTGGTCCAACCAAACTAAATGAAAGGACACTTGGCCAATAAATTCAAACTTTGAGAAACAGCTGATATTGACGTTAACTTTAATCTCAACATTTTAGAAAATTAACTACCTCGAATTTCCAAAGAGAACAAAACTTGTTCGTCTAGACCTGTAGAACAACCTCCTTCGCCTTTTACACCCTTCTCGCAACACCCGGTATGAGGATGGAGAACACAAAATTTGAAGCTTAAAAATCAGATTATAGATCTGAGATTTATGTAACGAAATAGATTTAGAACTAAAAATATAAATAAAACCAAATTGTTAGGTACAGTTTTAATCTTTATTTTTCCTCTTTTTCTTTTTCTTTGGAACATAACTATCATTTACGAGCATGTCATTTTGATTATCCATTCCCTCCAAGTTTTCTTGGCTTTTCCTTTTTATTAAAAGTTCATCATCGGGTAATTCCATTTCATTTTCAGGATTTGATTTTGATTTTTTCTTTCTTGTTTTGACTTCATTGGTATCAGTTTCAGCGTGATTTGTTTTCGATTTTTTCTTTTTAGTTTTGATTTCATTGGGATTTAATTCATTATCAATTTGATTACGGTTGGTTTTAGATTTTTTCTTTTTAATTGGTTCAATATCTTTAGGTAATTCATTATCGTCAACACAATTTTCTGTTTCATTGATGTGTTTTTTCGATTTATTTTTCTTCTTTTTCTTTGGTTTTTCAACATTGGTAACTATATCCGGATCTACAGCATCAGAAGGATCTACAGTATCTTTATTGTAAAATGAAAACCCTTGAAAAGCAACACTTGGTTCTTCACTTTCCTGTTCAGCTCCTGCAAACCCTCGGAAGCTATAATCAGCTTCATCATCGTTTTCTCGGTAATTGAAAGAGATTTTCGTTTTTAAAGCAGATAATTTATTTTTAAAGTAATCCTCCATGCTGCCCTTCTCGGTGAATACTTGCTCCGTTTCTTTAACAGCAACAGTATCTTCTATGAGAACTTCTGGCTTCTTCTCTTCAATTTTTTTTAAACTTTTTTTACCGAAAATATTGGCTAGATCTTTTTCGCTATAGCGAGTGAGGTCTTTACCTCGGGTAAACTTGTGATAGTGCACTCGGGCTTTGCTTTTCTTAGATTTATGTTCTAGAGATATGCCACTGTGAAGCTTTTCTTCTTTTGAATCACCTGAAATACATAGAAATGCTTTTTAATACCTACTATTGTCAAGGCCAAAATAAATATAAATTGAAAGCCATTGAATTTAGATATTTATTTCAATCAATTTCTACTAAGTTAGGTACTTCAGATAATTATATTTTAATCAGTTTTAGTTTTAATTTAGTAATATTAGTAACCTATTTATTATGTTTTTATAAGTTTGGTTTCAATAGAAACTTTTTTGCTAAGAAAGTAAGGTTATAGTTACATACCATTCGATAAATTCGATAATAAAGCATTAAAATCGTCTTCATGCTTTGTCCACTGGTCATTCCTGTCCTCAAATCCAAGGCCTTTCTCATCGTTTTTGTACCGAGCTACTACATGCTCAACAATTCCATTTTCCTTTGCACCAAGTCCCTTTCCTGAACTCCAGCCCATTTTCTCCAGCATACGTTGTCCAAATTTATTGGTATCATTGCTCCAGGTACTATTTTTGGCACGTAAATTTATCACTTTTTGTTTACGACGAGGACCCGCTAACATAGACATAGTTTTTATAGAAATAAATAATCAACACGTGAAGCCGACATTCTATAACAAAATGGCGGGCAGCAACGTGAAGTTCGCGCAATGCAAGCGCAAATTTGAACTGGATCGGGATTGGTCGAACCCAAGCAAGCAGCGGCCATTGGTTTCTCGATTCATAATGTTGGTAGCACTGAGGCAAAGGTCAAAGAAAATGTTTCGAAGTTATTATAAGCATGAGCTAGGCACAACGGAGATTCGCTCGGAAATCGTACCTCGTGCGTACCTCATGTTCATGTAAATACATTGAAAAAAATATAGACTAAACAAATATTGTACAAAAAGGCGGCCTTATCGCTTGACGCTTCCTGCCGACCACATCGCCCAAGAATATTGGTAATTATAAGGCGAGTAAAAGGATTTTAAGTTAGTAAAAGTTTAGTTCGTACCTAGTCCACAATGACTACAGGTATGTTCAAACGAAACTTTATCTACGTTGAGTAAGTAACTTGTTTCGTATGTTTTTCAATAAATTAAACAACATAATTATGAGGATGCAATAGTCGTCCGAGCCCAACTAACAACTGCAGTGAAACTTTACTATAAAAGGCTACATTATCCATACATGCATCTGTGTCCAGTTTTACAAGAAGAAAGCGGTTGCTAGTACCACAGTAGTAGGTACACACATATTATGTGCTAGTAAGTAGGAACCTAGGTAGGTATGGTAGGTTATTTAAAATTAACTTTCGATTCTACGTAGGTAGGTACAGAGATATATGAAATAATTAGGTTTATTATTATAATCTTTATTTGGGCAGCACATAATAAATTTAAATATTCAAACCTACCTACCTAAGTTAGATTACTTAGGTAAGTAAGTAGGTATGGCTTTGGGTATAAGTTATATTATCACAAGACATAAATCATTTTTAATAGACACGGGTCTAGATCGCGTTATAGATAATAATTTTTATTAATTACCTCGACGTTTCGGTAAACGGGTCACACCGGCCGTGGTCCCGAGAAGAGAATAAAAATGATTGACGGAAATCGTGTACGTTAATCTTCCAATTCAAACGTTACACAAAATGGAAAGCGATTTCTTCCAGGCAAACTTAAGAAATACCTAAGTATCTACCAATGATTTAAATTTAATATTGATAATAAAACACAGATATTTTTTAATTACAACATTTTCTTTAGAAAATATGTGAAATTGTTGACTCTGTGCAGTGAGAAATCAATGCAATGATCTCAATAAATCTCCTATATTGACTACTGAAGCGTAAACATTTGTGATTGAGGTAAATTAATTGGTAATTAATTACCTGAGCCACGCAGTTTCACCCACGGTACGTAAGTTCCGAGTCCCGATATCTGGATAAAAAATAACCTATGTTTTAATCCAGATCACCAGCTATCTGGATGCCAAGCTTCATCATAATCGGTGCAGTAGTTTTTGCGTGATAGAGTATCAAGAGCACTCGTTTACATCGTATTTTTCTTCTGTTTTCGCGATGTTGTATTGATCCTTAATCCAATCCTGATAAAGAGGCTGGTAAAGGTTTCGAAACGTTGACCATTGAAACAATGTTAGAAGTAATAAACACCACGCGATCGATTAGAACCGAAAAATTAGTTTAATTTCAGGATTTAAATTGAATAATTATTAATATAAAATGTGAGGTATTTTTATATGTACCTACCTAAGTAATTTAAAGTCGGTTTAAGACTAAAGACACGCGTGACAAACGGTATAATTGCTATAATAACTATTTTTCACGTTATTGGCTGTTCGTTCAGTCCTTTGCTTATCAATGAAAGTGAAAGGAAAACAATTATCTGTGTTATTGTTCGTTTTGTTGTGTTTGTTCTTGTTAAATTGTTCGCTTAGATATGCCAAGCAGTCTACCTACTATTTGTTGTTCCGATAAGTAGGCCGGTGGAGCCGTTCATGGTGGGAATTCGATTCACTGTATCTACACTGATCAAGTGGTGTTCAATTGCTCATTATCATATCATATTATAAAACAGAGAGACACGTCAAACTTATAAACACCCCTCTATTACCGTTATCCCAAAAAGAAACACGTTTGTTGTTTAGAAACCCCAGTTAAGAACGTGGGTACTGTTACCATTTCCATACAAACATAATACCAAAATAAATTATGAAAAATTTAGTTTTCTACCTTAGTATCGATATTATTCGGATTAAGATTTTATTTTTATAGGGCCCCCACCACAAGGTTTTCGAAAATATTCATTCGAAATGAAATAAAACGGAGACATTTTTTTTTTCATTTTTCCAATCCATCTATTTTATTCTGTTTTTTTTTAGAATTTGTTATAGCGACAACAGAAATACATCATCTGTAAACATTTCAACTGTCTAGCTATCACGGTTTATAAAGTCTGGTGACAAACAGACGAACAGACAGTGGAGTCTTAGTAAAAAGGTCCCGCTTTTACCCTTTGTACGAAGGTACGGAACCCTTAAAATGTCTAAACGAAAATAGGGATTGACCCTAACCCCAAACCGGAAAACAGAAAATAACTTCCTAACAACCAATTTCAGATAAATGCAACTGAAAATGGGAACGAAATCACGTCAATTTTTCAAGATTTACCCAATGATTTCCTTTCTACGTTTTAGGAAGCGCCGAGGCGCACAACCACAACTACTAGGTTAACTGTAGTTTATTTTTTAGGGGGTGTGTGATGCCGGTGCCTTTTTTGTTTTTGTAAGGTTACATTGATATGCTCTGAAAGTTCATGTTGTATCTTGAATTCTTCTTCTCATCTGAGCGATGTTCCCAGTTGCATCCCTCTAAACTGCTTGGTCCCCGGGCGAGAGCCCGGGGACCAAGCAGTTTACCCAACCAAGTTTACCCGTCACCGCGCGGGGGTAACTCAAGGTTTGCTAATCTCCCCCGAGATCCCTTAGTCGCTTTTTACGACATCTACGGGAAGAGACGGGGTAATCCTATTCTATGGATACCTACACAGTTAGTTATCTAGGTATTTGATTATTTGCAAGTATCACAATCAAAATAAGTATCACAAAAGTATCATGATTGATTATAGGGTCGTTATTATAAAATGAGTTTTAAGTGCCAGACCTGGTTTAAACCGTGATTTACTGTGCCTAAATCATGGTTTAATTAAACCAGGTCTGGCCTTAAAACTAATTTTAAAATAAACATGACATTGTTTTATAACCACTGTTTCGAAGGTACGTTAAGATCACGCCAACTAATATATTATGCGTACAGTTTTGTTAATCACCGATTATTTCATTCATATTATATGGGCGCAAAAGTCGGCCCAGATCCCGTGTGAACTTGAGATAAATATTCATTTTTTATATTCCAGTCAAAAATGCGTGCCAAGTCCGGCTTAAATCCGTGGAAAATGAAAATATGCGATTTGGCTCTAGAATTGTTTACCTATACAGACAAAGACATCCTTTTAAAGAATGGTACTCCAAGAATATTGTAAACTATTCGTTGGCAACAGGACCGAATGCATTATTTGCGTATACAGCAGTTACCTATTTTGAAGCGAAGTGCATAAATGTACAATTTATGTATATCTGTGTGACTCATATCGGTAACTATTTCAGAGCATGAAATACTTTAGAGGTTACCTACATTTGCTTACACCTGCTTTACTATTCGTCAAACGAATTATCTGTAGAATGTCGTAGTTTCCGTTTCATTGGAATAATCGGGGTAAAAATTAAGTTCTCCGTGTTCAGGATTCAATATTATTCTAGCTCTAGCTAAGTACCACGTTAAGAGGAAAATCTACCTACTCTCTCTCAATACAAACGAAGTCGACTGTTTCCTCCCTGGCTTAAGACATTAGAGCAAACGCGACGAATTGAGAATCTCTTCCTTCGGTTGTAATGAAAAAAAAAAGACTGTTTAAACTTACACGATTTCCGTCCATAATTAATTATTAGAACCTATGGGTCTTGATCGCGTTGTAGATAACTATGGATTCTGGACTAACTGACAGTCCTCTCGCGACCACGGCCGGTGTAACCCGTTTTCCGAAACGTCGAGGTAATTAAAATATATAGTTATTTACAACGCGATCTAGACCCATAGTTTTAATATTAATGAAAACAGACGGACAGACAGCGAGTTCTCAGTAATAGGGCCCCGTTTTTACCCTTTGGGTACGGAACCCTAAATCGAGTAAGTAAAAGTAAAAAAAGGAAAAACTCAAACATAAAAAAGATATATTTACTTACCTTATGTACATTATTATTACATAAGGTATGTTTTGTTATCGAAAAGGAAATTGGTACAAAAAATATCGCGAATCCAAATGTCGTAACTCTCCATTTTAAGCTAAAAACGGAACGGAAACCTTAAAAATTCCTAACCAACCTCTGACTAACGTCTAAAACTTTTATAAGCTCAACAAGTTTGAAACAAAGTTGCTCCCGCCCAACCGCATTATAAATTTAATAAGGAATTTCATTCTATGGATAAAAGTACTTACTACATTTATTTCAAATACCACAAGGACAATGGTGCGTCAAACGCATTAAAACGTATTGCATATAAACGCATTCTTCAGGGAAAAAAAACAGGGTTGATTGCACTGTTGCAATCGCTGACTCATTCATCCTTGTGTTTTGCTGTGAAGTAATTCTATACAGCCGATCAGTCGTAACCAGAATGAATTGATCGAATGAGAATTTTTTTGTACCCGGAGCTGAAAGAGCGGTCTGAAAAGGGTTTGTTTTGGGGTATTAAGGGCGATTTTGGTTTTTGATTTAACTATAGGTACTTACTTATAGCTTGAACAAAATCATGAACCAGATATTTTTAGATTTTTTTTCTGTTTTCGCGATGTTGGTACCACGCGATTCAAACCGAAAAATGTCTTTAATTTCCAGATATTTTTGTTCTGAAATCTACATTCTGATATTCGAACTTCAATAGATTATATGAATTAGAGAAAATCGCACAAAGATTCTGAAGCAAAACTTCATCACGCAGCTCATGTTCCGTGTTTACGTTTTACGTAAAATATAGGTACTATCCTGACAATGAACTTTTTGAATGTTACCTACTAAAAATAAATCGAAATGTGCAGTGCGTGAGGAATATGTATTTTATAGGTATACTAGCTGTGTCTCGCGTAAGTCCCGATCCCGTGGGATTTTCAAAAACTTTTTCTAATCGGATGCCTCCATCATAAAGAACACACTCTCCAAATTCAGCTCTGTACTATCAACGGTTTAGGCAGTGCGTTGATGAGTCAGTCAGTCAGTAACTCAGGACAAAGCATTTTATAGATATAGATTTTTTATTATATTTTACCATCGCCCGTACCATCTTACTTGTTACAACTCATTGGATAAACACATCGATTGGATTTTTTGCTCGGATCGCAGTCAGGTTGTATGGGTATGACTCATTTTATACCTGCCCAACGAGAATCTCGAAAACCCTATGAAAAACATTATAATAATAAAGGCATTTTCATCTGTCCAGCTGAGAATCTGTCCAGCTGAGAATCTGTCCAGTTGCGAATCCGTCCAGTTGCGATGGAGGGGATTTAACGCTGAATTATGGCAAAGAGGACCTTTAATTATCTGTAGACTTAACGGTGTTACTGGCTGAACGACTGGTCGAGGCCGAGATGGAGAAAAAAAATAAACCGCGACCACTTTACCCGCCGACAGCTGCGAATTGGCGCGAAACAGGTTTCGGCGGGACAAGTGACGTCATTGACATGTGCCTGGACCTTGCCGATTTGGGTATGTAACAAAAAAGATTGAATACTCTTTCGTTTTGAGGATCCATAATTTTACGGTATCTACAGTACTTACCTGTAAACAAATAATCGTCACAATATCGATAAAGTAATAAAGTTCCATCGACAGGTTAGTGTAGTAGCGAGAGTATACGCTATATTGATGGTACGCTACATCGACAGCACATCATATCGATGGTACGTTGTATCGAAAATTTACTATATCAATAATAAACTATAACAACACATAACACCCACGAGATCGGGACTTACCCGGGTGAAACTGCAGGACTCTGCTAGTATCTACTCCGTATTCAATTCCAATATCTAGGTATATGAAATTCAGGAAGGCATTTTTAATTCTACTACTGCGGCTTGTGACTACATCCATTGTTTTGTAGGTAGGTAGGTTATATTACTTTGAAGATACGATCAACTGTTTTTGTCAAACATGGCGTAACTTTGAAGCTGGGAGAACTAACTCGATTACACCACCTAAGTACATTTTTTATCTTAGTACGAAAACAATACAAAGCATAGCCACTGGCATAACTTTAACAATAAAATTCGTTGCTTAGGTACGACAAAAGCATATTTTTGACAAATATGTTTTCAGACTACAAAGACCTGCGCTTTCACTCGCATTAATCCTGATTCCGTGGGAATTCTCCTAAAACTAACTAAAGTAGATAAATACGCGTTTCAGCGTATGTCACCGTTAAATTAGTATAGTAGTGAGTGGTGAGATCTAATCTAGATCTTCACCTGTCTTTACCTATACCAAATTATATCGTTTGATTCGGTAGTTTATTTCCGACGTATTAAGGCGAGCCTTATATTAGCAGCGTCCAGCAGTTTCACCCTCGGGTAATTCCCGGTCGCGTAGGATTTTCGAAACATCCTTTCGTAGTGGGTACACCACGAAGAAATTTAATGTCTCTAGGACCAACAGCGGTTTAGGCTGTGTAATTCATTCAGACAATCAGTCAATCAGGATATTGTATTTTACATGTCGTATATATTAATATCAATTTAACTCTCTCAAATAAACCTAGCCATATACAGCTAGCTATTCTTAGCGACTACAAAGAGATGCTGCAACTCAGTTGGTAACTGCTACTTAGATGGATATCGATCACGATTAAAGAATGGAAGATGATGAAATTGAAGGGGGCGGGCGGTACAAAAATGTAGGCAAAACTTCGATGATTGATCGTCAGGCTTTGATGAAATAAAGAAGTCCTAAGTACCTAAGCTCTTTGTTAATTGTATGATTTATTTTTTAACTGTCAGAAAAGTATAGACAGGGTTATTACAGATCTTAAAGAGATATTGTCCTTAACACCAGTAAAGTCTATTTAGATGTTAGAGATAGGTATTTAAATGTTGTAAAGATGTAGGTAGAAAAATTCCTAACATTAAGTGGGATTAGGCTGGTCACATCATCAGTCGGATGCATCCAGACCGATGGGCTAAGATTGTCAAACAATGGATGCCTGAACGTCGAAATCGAGGCAGACCCCGAAAACGGTGACATTTTGCGGAGATTGGCCAAATCTAGCCCAGGACCGGACTGCTTGGAAGGATGTTAGGAAGACCTTTTCCCAGTGCAATACAGGTTAACAAAAAAAAAGATATTCTAAATACTTCCCGTCTCCTCTTCGCTATACAAATTGTGCGAGGAACGGAAGGTGGAGAAAAGATCCCATCGAATGGCAAGCAAGATTCGGCAAAGGAGTGTGGGCAGATATCCTGACACTCTTAAACCTCCTATGGTCCTATCAACCTTGCGGTTATAATGACCTTAACACGGATGATGTCAAATCTTAAGTCTTCCTGAGGGGATTTGATTTTAGGTCCGAAGATATAAAGCACATCCTGGAGGGACAGAGCGTGGTCAGGAAGACCAGATCTAAAAACCCGAAGAGAGACGTTGAAGTGGCAATCCCCTTTAGATGTTTGTCTTTTATTTTCCATACTGTTGAAGAAGATTGTCTTAAGCTATAGTTACCTAAGTACTCGGTCGAAATCACTATTCTCACTGGTTAATGTTGTGATTGTTATAAATGACGTCGTTTTATCTTTAATAACAGTTATTTCTTTCATTGTCTCTAACGATTTACCTACTTACAACGCTTAAAGATGCCAATAAAGGCAAGTCTATATTTCACGTCCATAGAACCCATTCTACATGTAGGTATGTACCCACTATGGTACCTATATAGGTTCAGTTGAAACTAGACTAGAAACTCGTTTAAGCTGGCTCAAGTTATTTTTAAAACTTGTATTTCAAAATGATTCTTCAATGATATCATTACAATGTGTCTTTTATTTTGGTTATTCTTATTGATGGTGATGATGATAATGTATGTGAGAAAATATATTGTAGATTCGATGATTTTGAATACTTTCCTAGTCAAGAGATCATCATGTCAATTACCATGAGAATATTCAATATTTATATCGAAAAGAAAGTTTATGTTTTCGTGTTATGCAATAATTCGGCCGGTAAAAGCTTTAGAGACACGACAACATAAGGCACTGAACTTATTAGGAGGATGTTAAACGAAAATTATCGAAATGATGGTGTCAATGCACTATATCATAGTAAAGGCATGCAACGGCAAACGCGTTTGACTCTCCGCCAGCGGCTTACCTGCGACTGCGAGTCACTCCGAGCATGGTTCAAGTTGTTTACCACCAACCCGTTGTCAGATGCCATTGGATCCATCTCTTCATAAACATCATCCGACACTTAACACCACATAACACTACACCACCTTCGAAATACCTCGTCACTTTAAAAACTATATACTAAAACTGCACTGAAAGGCACACCGCACACAATAAGGCTTCACTGGATTTAAACAAACTAGCTACACCACCGCTCTAAATCAATAAACCGCAGTAATGACATTATGTTGGGAAAAGTAAAGTTCAAGCAGGAGCAATTCAAAACTTTTGTTAAACACGTCTCGCCGCTGCTAAGGACGCCAGGCGGCGAAACGCTAACCGTGCGTGATTTCTGTCCACTCTCAAGACCGAATGGTCTTAAAAACTATCAATCTTTGCATACCAGAGAGCGGTGAAACGGAGGCTCTCGTCGTAGGTTCGTTTCCGTGCGAGTGAAAGGGACAACGGTCGAGCCAGGTACTCCGGCCCGAAGCGAGCGTACAGTATATCTACAGGTTTTGCTCTCCCACTACAAGGAGGCACGGGGCGCGGACTCGAGCCTCGCAAGAGCTTGAAAGTTTAGTTTAAAACCACAACGAGCAAAGCAACGCAACTCGCGAAACGGCCTTTGGCTTCACGGTTACGTTAGACAGCATTTCTACTGGGGTTACTTTGTTTATTAAGTACAATCTAACTGGTTCACACCGATATCGGTCAATCTGATTGCAATAATCTGACCACGTGCAGATATTACCTATCTTATTTAAATTAAAGTTAAGCGACTCTAGCCAAAGAGTTTAAACAGAAAGTTTGTTACGTATAAGCGTATTCAATCATCCTAAAGATCGATGTGTCGATAAATCGAACCGGTCCCAATGCATCTCTGGTGAAGGCCACTAGAGTAACCTCTACGCCGAACACTCCTGCGCAGGGACCCACGCACACAGCCAAACACCTCAATAACCACATTGAAAAGAACCATCCGTGAAATGCACACAGTCCCGATCAGGGATTATTCTTACCTGGTCTTTGTGTTGGTGTAATTGGTATTTCTTTCAATTATTTTCTATAATAATGTGATGGGCTAGCGTCATGGACAGGTGTGGCTATTTATTTATTGTTGGACGACCTTCAAACGACTAACTTAAAATGGTAATCTGCCAAAAGATCTGAACTTGTTTTACTAATCTGTCTATATTGCTACAAATTTTAGAGTTTCGTGGGAATATCGATTTATACCCAACCTACTATTGCAAATTTTAAAACTCAGCTTACTTCTTCTTATCTCAGCGATGCATGTTTCTGGTTGTATCCAACTCGAAATCTCACTTAACCCCAAATTACTTGGTGTCGGCACAATAGGTAACTCATCATTGCCTGGAAGAGATCGTCCATAGGCGACTTTAGTGTGCCACTTTAGTTTAAGTTTTATTTTCTTTCTATAATTTGAATTTGTGTTTTTGGTAGGTACAATCAAGTGTTAATCTATTTATCCTCTTCGGGATCAAGCAGTTTACAAACACGCGACCGCGCGGGGAGAACTTAAGTTTTGCTAGTTTCCCCCAGATCCCTTATAGTCGCCTTTTACAATACCTACGGGAAGAGGTGGGGTAACCCTATTCTACACCGGGGCTACACAACCTCAATTACAGAATTTCAGAATAGTTCAGTGATCCATGATAATAGCATCGATATCGGTTTAGCTTGAATAGTTTAATAACTTTAATTTTTTTCTTTCTCTTGACCAAAAACATGGCATTCTCTGTCTCTAAATCTTTGATACTCCTCATGCCCTAGCGCAAACGAAGACCTACCAAATAAATAATTTATGTGATCAACATACAGCGCCATCTAGCCCCATGGTAAGCTTGTGTTACGGTGACTAGGCAACGGATTTAGGTAATACTTAAATTTATTTTTCTTTTGTAAATACAAACATCATAATATACACAGAGAGACCCAGACCAGAAACAAATAATTATTTTTGAGCATGAATACTTGTACCCGGCGGGAATTGAACCCGCAACCTTCTGCATTGCAGTCGGCCTTTCGCACGACGCGCCATAAAGGTCGTCCAAAGACCAAAGAGTCCCTACATAAAATAAAAATGCCATATGCTATGTCAAACTTACGTCAACGATCAATCAGTATATCACACAATCATAATTCAAACGTCAATACTTTTTTGCAGGATATTTTCAACCCTCCATCATGCCTCCATCCAAACCATGATACATCCACCCATATAACTTTTCAACCTTTTCATGAACAAACATCAGATACTCGGCATTATAACGATATCAGCAGTATTTTCATGCCTCGGAACACTTTTGGACAACAGCATCAATAGCCCAAAACGGCGACCACCGCCGCCGCCGCCGTCATGGTAAATACCACGCACGATTTATCTATTAAACGCAAAGAAATCTAAATTATAGTGCCATAGAAGGACCATTAGATACATTTATCTATACCCGGCATATAAATAGGGTTACCCCATCTCTTTTAGTGGGTGTCGTAAAAGACGACTGAGGGATCTGGGGAGATCCTGGAGCCATATTTTTTAACCACTGAAATTGAATTGGTATGCGAAGATCGAATTTCGCATGCTTGCTCTCGCTCGTTGTGTATGTGCGTGAGCTAGACCGTGCATCTTTCGCATACGAAAGAGTTTTCCAACGGTTCAAAAGTACTACTCCTGTACTTATACCAAGTTTCATCAAGATCTGTTGAGAAATACGATCTGTAGAGAAGAACGTACATACAAACATACCGATAGACGAAAGCAAACTTTGTCAGACTTGAAGCACTTAAGACACTTCGCTCGCTCGGTCGACTATAAGTTGTAGTATATTCGAGCTAGTTGTAACATTATAACAAAATTGTTTACAAAGGTTCAAGCGTCCTGTCTATCTCACCGTAATATTAAATCTCTTTTTTAAAACACAATCCTTATCTTTTTCCCACGAGATTATTTCATAAATCATTTTCTACTAAAATTATATAATGTTCAGGCTCAACTAATACTACATTATCAGGTTTATTTAATCTCTTTTCGATCAATGATTTATTTCACTACATCTCAATCAAAATTGTTCACAGAGATTTAACATCAAGAAATCAAATCAATAAATCCAACATCAAACAAACTAAAGTAATGAAAGACAAACTAAAATAATGAAAGATAGTAAGAAAATATGTTTACTCAGATAGGCACACTACTTACATACTGGACAGAAACTACACTACAGAAATTGACAAGAAAATTAGCATGAAATAATAAGAAGCAGACTTCTAAAAGAAACAAGCAAATTAGAATTAAATAGTCAAATCCTTGAGTTTCCAACAGCAGCGATCAAAATGAATAAAGGTCTAAGAAACGGTATAAAACCAACTCGCCTCTGGTATCTTACTGGAAAGAAATATATTGAATGCTACATCCGAGATAAGGAACGTGCCATATGCCACAGGATTCTTGATACCAGACCAGCTAAAGATGGAGTAAAGCTAGCAATCTTTCTTGGAGCAGCAGCTGTGGCTGTTGCTTATACCTTTGGAGTTTTCGAGCCGAAGACGTATATACGTTCTACATCTAATTGTGCACCCCCCTCGTCGTCTAAAAAGAAGAAGGAGATATCAAACTCAACGAATATATACTCTAATGATAAACATCCCCATCCCCCCTGCCCTTCTGAAGAGGAATGGTACTATGGACATTGGTCCAGAACTCCAAAACCTTGCGAGAGATACGAAGATTTATTTAGGGAAGATTGACAATCCATACTTATTAAAATACACCTATTACATGACACGATATAAGATTGTATTATTTATTTATTTATATGGTGATGAAAATATTTAGTAATCCCCTTTTGCAAGTGCCTCCCACCGACATTTTTTAATGCCCTTAACTAAGCTGAAAGACTGATTCCACAATTCCACTGTCTAGACCAGCTATTAGGCCACCTAGTATGACAACAAGAGAAACATTATGTCGAGTCGACATAAAGGTTAAATCTTTCTCTCAAACGACGGGAAGAAGAGATATGTCCCTATCTCGAGGAACCTATGTGCCTTATTAATAAACGTGGAGTAAGGTTGGAGTAGTGAGAACATGATTTGTCGTTTTCTGTGACAAGAACTTTCAAAGTTGAGAGACAGAAACAAAAACTAGTAAAATTATTCAGACCTTACTCCACGTTTATTAATAAGGCTTATATGTCGATTCGACAAAATATATATCGTGCTGTCATGATAGCTCTGTCAACGCATTCTATTCTATGAACCGTGAAAGCTAGACAGTTGAAATTTTCACAGATGATGTATCCGCTGTAGCCGCTGTAATAGCGAATAATAAAACAAATATTAAAGCAAACATGATTTTTAATTTAAAAGCCTTTTTTTAAATTGGCGAAATTATTACAAATAAATGCTATTAAGATGGTTTTGTTTTGATCATTTTTTATTTTAATACTAGTTAGTTATTGTGCCAGGCTGGTGGTATGGGTTAAATATTCAACTGCTAACATAAATGGTGGTTTGCTAATACGGTGTTATTTGGCAGTCCCTACTTACTTAGCATAAATTGAAAACTTATCCTGACTAGCGCCGTAAGTGGGGCCTCATATTATGTCACTATCACAAAGCCAACTAGACTTTGGAAAGACTAGACTAGATTTCACACAAAAACTGCAAGTCAACAAACAACCATTGTCTTCAAATATCTTTCTGTAATATGACGGGGTTAATAAGATCAGTGTTAGCCTCGGCTGTAGTTGTTGCAGCCTACCATATGGCTGTACATTATAAGAAGTGAAATAATCCATCAGTAAGAAGCACTTTCCACTTTGACCAGCAACATCCATAGAAACCATAGAGAAAACAATCCTAAAAAAACCTTTAAAAAGAAATAAAAGACGCTGCCAGACCCAAAAATTGTCATTGGCAATCAAAATTGGATGACATGTCAGAAAATCCCCGGCTAAATAAGAAACTGAAAATTTTATTTTTGATGCACATAACCTTATTTAAAGTTATAATATTCTAATTGTTATGGATATACTCAACAAGCTCAACCTGGTGGAAAAGGACTGAGATGGACAGACGGGAACAACTAAAACTCGTATTATTAGTGATGTCAATGACGTCTTGTGTGGCGTATTCCTACGGTATGATTCAATTTCCGACGTTCACACCTTTCCGGAAAACAAACACGAAAAGTATGCAGGAATTGGCTAAAGATCACAGAACAGACAGAGGGACGAGTTAAAAACCCAAAGCATCGGTCAACCAGGTACTGCCTAAAGTGGATAACGTTCAAAGAGACTCGTTAAGACACACAGAACCACAATAAAGTCGGTTGTAAATAAACATTGTATTATTAGCTTTGTGGTCGATTGATCCCATGACGTCAGGACACTTGAACTACAGGTAATTGGTCTGTATAACGGACAAAAGGGGACGCTTAATTGAGCGTGGTTTATATTAAGAAGAAAGTCCCCTACTCTTTCTCTATACAAACGTAGTCGACTGTTTCCTCCCTGGATAAAGACATTAGAGCAAAATATGTTTATGACATAACATCTAAAATTTAGAAAAAATAGAATGTGAAAAAAATCAAAAACGTAGGATAGTTTATTTGGAGAAAAGAGTAGGTATTTCTTTAAAAGTCACAAGAAAGTATTTAGCTCACTCAAGTCACTCTTTCAATCGTTTCTTTCTCACACTAATAAGTGAGAGAAAGACAAAAAGAGACGCGATGTAATAACATGATTTCATAGCATGATTTTCTATTACAATTTGTGTAAAAACTTATGTAGTAGGAAATGATCAGTAAGTATTAGGCTATCATAAGTCACAAGAAGGTGCGATCCCATAGGATCAATTGACCACACCAAAATTCGGAGTAGTCGATTGAATCCATGGGATCTGATGTCATGGGATCAATCGACTACAGAGCCGTATTATTAAGTAATATTTATGTGTTGGTCGAACAGAAATTTGAATTTCAGTGTGGCCATGTGTTGTAAATTAATTTCGTGATCAATTATCTTTTTACTATTGGACGGTTTACTGAGTTAATAAAAGTTTTTTTTACAAATTCAATTATTTTTATCAGTGAAAAGGTTAAATTTTAAGTAGGTACCTAAATAATTAAATATTGCACGACGTTATACACAGGGTAATCTAGCTGCACGTCCTCTGTGGCGCGCTGGGCGAAGGCCCAACTGCAATACAGAAGGTTGCTGGTTCGATTCCCGTTGGGTGCAAGTATTTGTTTCTGGTCTGGGTATTTTCTATGTATAATATGTAGTATACCCGTTGTCTAGTACCCATAGTAAAAGCCTAGTGCTTAGTTTGGGGTTAGATTGTGCTGTAAGTAATGTCATCACATATTTTATTATTTATTTATTCTTATCCAATCCTAGAATATTAAAAATCACTAAGTACCTATTTAGTTATTAGTGATATTTTGATGAATATAGGCACGCGAGAAGCCTGTATTAAGTTAATATATTATTCTAGCTAAATCTATTTTCATACAAAAATAATCTCGATTTGAACATCTGTTATTTGATGTTGGTGTCATCAATATACGCCCACATTTGATAAGCATTGTCACAGTTTACCTAATAGTTGGTGCGTCCTGGGCCCTGGGGCTGCGCTGTTTCATTCATTACAGTGGACGTAGCCGAGCTTTACACATATCTATCTATACTAATATTATTAAGAGGTAACGCTGGTGACGTGTATGTATGTTTGTATGTATGTATATTGAGGGTAATCTCCGAAACCTCTGGACCGATTTCAAAAATTATTTCACCAATAGAAAGCTACATTATCAAGGAGAAACATAGGCTATTTTTGATCCCGAAATTCCCACGAAATCGGGACTAACGCGGGTAAAACCGCGGGACTCTTCTAGTATAATATATGTAGAGTACTTATTTATGTGCATAAATAAGCCTACTATAAATAACCTATTTATAGTACATAATATCTAGGGCTAATACTGTGACCAAATAATAGATAACTATATAGGAAATGGAACACAAAGTTACACATAGATAATGGAAAACCACAAAGTTTAAGTTGTCCGTTTTTTTTTATTTTAGACCATGATCTGACATTTTCTTTGTATTTGACATTTTTTCTTTCGGAAGATGTGTCGGATCATAGTCTACAATTAAAAAACGAAGTATAGGTACAAATGAGTGACCTTATTACCATAAGCGATTTCATCGGATAGTTTATGTAAAAACTATAAAATTAAAAGTATATTTTTTTAACTTTTTTGTTCGTTTACTTTTTAATTGTTTTTTTTTCATTTACCGCCAATCTTTTATAGTGACCGGCACGAAAGTTGAAAGTTTTGTCGTGGAAGGGGAAAGTTCGCGTACATTTTACATGCGCTTTCTATGAAAAATCGACTTTTGCGCATCCGCCATTTTGTTTCAACTAATCTGCCGCCTATTATATCAAAGATGCAACAGTTATTGTCATTATCGATAATCAAAGAGAATTTAACCACTTCTTTATTGTACTCTATGGTAAGGGTCTCTGTCAGTCTATTACACAATAAAACAATATCCATCCAATAAATAGCCTATCTAAAATAATTACCAGAAACTTTGTTAAAATTACCAATAATAATGAATATTAAGAAGTTCTTTCAGGCAGCTGTGTTTAGTGTCTCATATTACTTTTCTTACAAGGCGCTGTCTAGGTTGATTGAGACGCAAAGAGGGACTAGGACGGCTGGCTTGTCGAAGAAAACTATTACTGGAAAATGATAAGGTAATAATAAGATTCGAGCTTTCCGAAAGCTCTCCATAAAGTTGTTTCTCTACTGAGTAAAGGTACCTTACGTTATGTAGGGTAAAGAAAGGAATGATAAGGCTTACTTATATTATACTGTGTGTTTCCGCAACTAGCCCTATAACTGGGCCTTTAAGCCTAAGGCTTTAACCTTCTTCTCCGTTTTACCTAATGTTTTATAAGCCTAATTGTTACCTTTATAGGGTCTAAACAAGTCAAGTTGTTACCCTTATCGATCATTTCGCAGGGACATGGAAAGTTTTCTGGGTCTTGGTGGTGTAAGGTGCAATGTAATGAACATTCGGAGGGAACCTCAACTACTCCATCATAATAGTCCTCATACACTCATCCATCGACCCATTGGCCGAACTAACCCCTGAGACTGATATTTTCTATAATTTTCTTGTTATTTTATTTACATTCTTTTGAATTTTTAATTAAATAGTAGTACTGTACTACCTGAGTAAATTTTTTGGCAATTTTTATTTACTAGCCTGATCATAACAATATCGTTAGAGTGGTTAAAACTTTGTTGAAAATTTTCGAGGCACATAATGTACAAGTTTAACGAAAATATGCAAAAAATGGAACCAATGCAAAACATGGGCTCTAGCGTTGTTTCCAAACCTCTTGAAAAAGTTATTCTAAACAGCCGCCATGTACGTACATCAACGTACATCCTATTATTATAAAGCTGAAAGTTTGTAAGTATCAATGTGTGTGTATGTGTGTTGTGTGTATGTGTGTTTGTAAAATTGCTGAACCGTTTACCATGAAACTCTGTATGTAGATAGCCGGAATAACACATAGGCTTCTTTATCCCGATATTCCCGCGGGATCGGGACTTACGCAGGTGAAACAGTGGGCGCAGCTAGTGAATATATAAATACGATACGACGACTTTTCTGTTTTTTTTTTATATCTGCAAATACCTTGCAAATATTATAATAATACTTGACAGTGGCTACTTTTCAAATGGCCATATTAGGTTTATAATCGAAAAAAAATAAAATAATAATAAATCAAACTTAGCACATCAACAAAATTAAGTTTTTTTAACAAAATATTTAAATAATTGGGAGTATTAGAAGCAATGACACGCGGAAATCCATAATGAACGTAAAGAAGTTAATTCAAGACTCAGTAGTGTTTACTGCCTCGTTCTACATATCGTATAGAGCCATGTCAGCCTTGATCGACTGGAACAGAAGGCACAGGACAGCTACTCATAAAAGTAACATTATTTCGTTGAAAAGTGTTACTGGAGAGTAAAATTTACAAGCTAATTGCTGGTTTTTGAGATAGATGCATGTGAGGTACTGCAAGTTATTCTTTATAACTATCTGGATATATAAAAGAAAGTCGTGTTAGTTGAGTTCGTAGTAGAAAGTCGGCTGAAAATCGGACGTATAATATATAGCTTAGAATCAGGAGACGGTCATATGATACTTTTTTTGCCTCTAAAGCGGAACAAAGTTCGCCGGGTCAGCTAATAAAAGATATAAGGTAGGGACTTCGTTTAAGGGCATACGGTGTAGAAAATAGCTGTTTAGTTTTGTAAATGAAAATGGAACAATGGTCCCAGTTGCATCTCTCTCGTGATCTTAACCTACGCGGGTAAAATAAGAGCTGCCCCTTACCTTTTTCCGTCGTTTCCTTCCAGGGAAAGTATTCAAAGGCTGCGGTGGTGGAGGAATATGGTAGAAATACGGCGGAGTGAACATCACTTCCTCCATCGAGGCCACAGGCGTCGGCACCATCGACCGCACCGTCCCATACAGACTCCTATTCCGCACCTGACTCCCGTACATATTGATCATCTCTGAGCACCACACGATCCGCGAAACCAAACCAAAGAAACACAGGCAGCCGAGTAGACGTTATTTTTTAAATACAAAAAATAAGCCACTATCCATTGAAAGCCTCTGATTTTCCCAACTAAGTAGATACATCCCAAAAGAACAATATTAGAGATTAATATTTAATTTTAGGAGCGCATTTTTTTATCGCGCGAGTGGCCAGTGTTGTTGTCGCGTCGAAATGCGTACGCGTTCAGAGAGATGCGATCGTGTACAAATTACATCTAATTATCATAGTTTATTTGCCTTTTCCAATAGGGTACGTGGAGCGAGACGTATCGACATAGCTATGTACTTTGTTGAAAATGAGAGAAAAACATGCGCGCACGCGTGTCGAGAGCGGTCACACATCAATGAATTTGAAAAGTTCTCATTATGTATTTAAAGATTCTTACGTGATAGATAAGTGTATTAGTTAAGTAGAGTAGTGTGCTGCTATATAACTGCTAATGCATTAGGCCGGCCGCACTTTGGATTCGTATCGTCCGAATTTCACTGGTGCGCTAACGTACGAAGACGCACGATCAATTCCATTCTTCCAAGTACTACGGAAGCGCGCGGACCGCCGTACCTATCAGTATACGTACGACTAACTTGTATGCAGTCTGCGCGCTTTCATAGTATTTGGAAGGATGTGATTGTGCGTATGTCTCCGTACGTTAGCGCACGAATGAAATTCGGACGAAGATGTATCCAAAGTGCGCCCGGCCTTAGAGTTACACTGAAATTATTTACTTTGATATTGACTTTAATCTGTAAATCAGTTGGCGCTCAATGCAATGTCAATCAACTAAAATAATAGCCTTGGAAAATCTTTAGATTTTTTTTGTTTCGGGCTTTCTCTGATTACAAACAACTCATTCTTGGAAAAGTCTTCCTAAATACTGGTGAAGGATATTTTAGGATGTCTTCCTTAAAACCATCCCTCTTAAGTGAATGATATATGAAGTGGTTACTAGGGGTTTAAGGGTTAGGCTAAAATGAGTTTTTAGATTAGCTAAGTATTTTAGATAGAGGAAAGAAATCCGACAAAGTTACTAATATTTTAAGAAGGATGTTGAATTTACCGAAGACCATGAGTATATCATTCTAAAACCTAAACTAAGATGTCGGTTAAAACATACAACTAAAATAAGTAATTATTATATCACTGAATAAATCAGCAGAAATCATTCATTACCATCGAGAATCGAGATACTTAGTAGGTAGGTATCTAATAGCGTATACGAGATCAGTGTTTATGACAGCTTTTTAGATACATTCTGTTCTGTCTGAGATCTTAGTATTAAATCATCATCATCGGCTCTCGAGAGCCCGGGGTCCGCTTTCCTACTTTTAGTTCTCCACTTCGCACGATCGTCGGCAGATTCTAGTATTACTTAAATATGTTGCAGTAAAAACTCAAAATCATAGAAAGCATGAAAAATCAAGATCATTAAGAGGACAGGCTTCATTCTCTTTCTCCATACAAACGTAGTCGACGTTTTCCTCCCTAGATAAAGACATTAGAGCAAATATGTTTATGCCATACAACCTATATCTGTCATGATCATCTATGCATCTACCTTTTGATTTTTGATTTTCTTGATTTTTTATTACTATTCCAATTAGAAAATGAAAAAAATTAAAAGGTAGATGCATAGTCATGACAGATATAGGTTTTATGGCATAAACATATTTGCTCTAATGTCGTTATCCAGGGTGGAAAACGTCGACTACGTTTGTATGGAAAAGAGAATGGAGACTGTCCTCTTAAGGAATACTCAACTCTATTTATACAAGTACGCTGGAATTGCCATACAAAGTTCAGTGCGCAATCTCCTGTCCAGCGTGTATTATGGTGTATCAGTGATGTGATAAAGAAGAATAGTGAAAGAAGTATCATAGAGGACCATCAACAAGATTCCGAAACTTCCTGTCATGTCATACTTCTAAATGTTTTACTGTTGTCAAAAATGTAGTGATTTGAAGTGATTTGATAACATTTCTTATCCTTAAAAAATCGCCTATAATGACTTAATTCAGTAGTTATTCTATAGTTTATTTTATAACAGCTATACTGCTTTACCACTAAAATAAAGAACCCAGTCACCAACAATGTCAGCAGGCAGTTTGGCACGAAATCTTTTCACTCTGATCTTCAATAAAGTTCACTGCGAAGACGCTCAAGATTTCGGCGTCGGAGCACACAACGGTTTTGGGACAAGTTACGTTTGGGCAGGGTCTTTAGAATCTGGTCTACAGATCGCCGAGAACCACAAAAAGCCAGTAATGCTGATCATTCATAAGTCTTGGTGTTCTGCATGCAGAAATTTAAAACCAAAGTTCGCGCAGTCATTGGAGATACAGAGTTTGAGCAAGCACTTCGTCATGGTGAATCTGGGAGACGAGGATGAACCGAAAAGTATTGTGTTCGCGCCTGATGGAAATTACATACCTCGGTAAGTCCAGGAAGTAAGTAATTTCTTGAAAGAAGGGATTGATTCTAACGGGCAAATCGTGCCATCTACTGGATCCCTCACGATGACTTACGTCTTCGAAGTAGATCCAGAAAATGATGCGCGATGATTTCTCTCAATGCATTCGGCATTGTATGGCTAGAGACAGCTGGAGATTGCGACGCGTGGAAGCAACAGAGAGAGTCGTGGTGGTAGGGCGGGATGATAAATGGATGATTCATACAGAAACACCCAAATCTGTCGATTGTACATATATTTTTATAACGGCGCGGCGGGATTCTAACCCATATTATTCTAGGTTATCATCAATAACCTTCATATTTCCCGTTGTAATTATGTTTCAGAATTCTATTCCTTTCACCAAGCGGCATGGTGGATTACGAAGTGACAAACGACGAAGGAAGCCTTCATCATAGATATTTCTACAGCAGACCCGAACAAATAGCCAAATCTATGAGGAAAGTTCTCAAAAAGTACCAAGAGGAAGAATCTGATGCTTGATTATATCAATACGTGAGTGGTATATAAGCTGTTATAAATATAAGTGAAAATTATTGTGCATTGTTAGCATTGTTTTAACGATGAATGAAAACATCATGATGAAGCCGTTGGCTTAGTTGGCTCCAGACGTGCTGACCAGTTCTTTCCTATGGACATGATAGAGTAAGCTGAGAGGGTGGTATGGAATGTAGGGTAATATACAGGGGTGGGTAGCTCTAGATTAGGTAGACTTTATGTTTCCGGAACTATAGCACCTTGAACAGCATGGAGTGAAGCCAATGGCGCTATAAAGGTATTATTAGTTATTTTCTTTTCAGTAAGAGCATTATTGAAGGCAGATGGTTATAATAGCTAGATTCCTTCTGTTATTTTGTTATTAGTAAATATGTAATTAAAAATCAGGTAGCTTTAAGAAGTGATGCCTAACTATTGTTTTAACGTCTAATGAATCTGTTAGTATTTTTACCCGTTTCACAGACTAACTGCCGAATACATAAACGCCACTTAAAATTTAAGGGTACATAAATAACTAAGCAGCTTCTAAATTTAATATTTGTATGAGAATTTTTGAATTTGAGAGCTGCTTATTTAATTAAATAGAACTCAAATTTTGAGTCAAACTCAAACTCAAACTTTTTTGTATTCGGCCGTAACACAACCTCTATAAGAAAAATTCTTACTACAATGTTACTACACGATTTAAATTAATAAACTTGTTCAGTCTACACTACACTAAATTTTAAATTAGTAGCGACATCTCGTGCTACCAAGTGAAACTACAACGCTACAAAGTTAACTAGTACCCGTCAGTAACCGGTGTCACCGTGAAGTTCACTATCAGTTTACGATTAAACTAGGCAGATGGCGCGGTACGTTTCAAACAAAAACTCAACCGTCAGAAACGAAACTTCAAAAAGAAAATTCACGAAAAATTTCTTTAAATATGTCAAAAAAACGGCTGACGACGATGGACAAAAAATGTAAATAAATTCGTGTTTCCACCATAGCTTCGGCTAATCACATCCAAGAACCAAAAATGTCCAACATAGCTAGAGCCTTTCTCGCTTTGGTGCTGAATAAAGTTCGGAGCGCAATCATAGCTTCGAGTCCTCAAGATCATGGTTTTGGTGACAGCTATGTATGGGCTGGATCTTTGTCTTCCGGGTTGAGGATGGCCTCTACGCACAAGAAACCCATGATGGTCATCATCCATAAGACTTACTGTCAGGCGTGTAAGAACCTAAAGCCTAAAGTCGCTAGCTCGTTTGAGATGCAAAATTTGAGCAGGCATTTCGTTATGGTGAATTTGGCGGACGACGAAGAGCCTAGAGATAGTCTTTATTCGCCTGACGGAAATTACATACCTCGGTAGGTTTCTTCTTGATTTTTTTGTGTAGGACATTGGCAGATGATCGACTAATTGACCTCCGTCTCACCAAATGGTATTTAAGAGACGATTTGGTCTAAAATTTAGCAAATCTCTAGAGATTTTGTTGATAAACTAGTCCTGAGTGAACACTCGGGACTTGTTGGGTGTCTAAAGGTCGAATGGAAGACTGCAGTGGAAGGAGTGCCGTCCGATACGTGTTAAGGTGGCTGCACCGACCTACATATCGGAATATGGACGAATTATCTTGCCGATACGACCTATGCGTGCTGGCTGACGTGAAAAACTGCACCCTAGCCTCGCACAAAAATCTATAGAAAAGCACTTCAGCAGAAAGTCCACTACCTACTCTTTTTAGATTAAAACGTAGTCGACTATTTCCTCCACGGATAAAGACATTAGAGCAAATATGTTTATGCCATGAAACCTATATCTTCCATGACTACCTACGCCCCTACAATTTGTTTTATTCAGTTTCTATTTAGAATAAAAATAAAACTTTGAAAAAATTGAATATCTGGATAGACACTTGAGACTTAGATTGTACCATAAGGTTTAGTAACAGAACCCACAGTAGAGTTTGTATAGACTTTGTATTTAAAACGCCGTGCATTTTCGGAACTGCAAGGCAAACTGTCTCAGACCAAAGTCAACCCCAGTCACATATCTGATATCTCTAACTAACCTCTAACACTAAAGTATAATACCTATAATTAATTCTCGTAACTTGTTTCAGAATATTTTTCATCGCACCAAATGGCAATATAGACTATGGTATATACAACGAAGATACGAACTCTGACCACAAATATTTTTACAACAGACCAGAACAGATAGCCAAATCTATGATGAAAGCCATCAAGAAATATTCAAGTGTACAGTTACCATAAAATAATATACGTACAATTTAGGTAATACATAATGTCCCGATACAAAAAACGCACTTCCACGCAGTAGTTGAAGATCATGTTCCGCAATATTTTGCTCCATTTGACCCCTAATGTATCCTTAGCTTTAATAGGTATATAACTTTAGAAAAACTCTCCGTTATTATCCCAAAAAATCATCAAGATTGGTTCAGAGTTTAGACATGAAAGCGTAGCAATAGATGTACAAACTCACTCATTATAATATTAGTAGATAATGACCTAAATTACAATCAAATTGTTTGTTTCAGTGATTGTGAAAGATAACTTTCAAAAGTAAAAACCCGCCGAGCCGTTCAATCAATAAACAAATATAATTAAAGTCTTCCTGTTTAATTTCTTCTATGGATATTACTAGCTGACCCGGCAAACGTTGTTTTGCCTTATAAATTATAGATAGTAGCCGATTCTCTGACCTACTGAATACGTATACAAAATTTCATAAAAATCGGTCAAGCCGTTTCGGAGGAGTACGGTAACTAACACTGTGACATGGAAATTTTATATATTAGATTAGGTATCTATAAAATACTTTGTCCTGACTGACTTATAATATTATTTATTATTTTATGATGTAGGATTTATCTTACATCATATAGGCATCCGATAAGAAAGGATATTATTACGAAATTCCCACAAGATCCGGACTTACACTGGTGAAACCGTTGCACCCAGCGAGTTTTATTCTTATATACCACAAGTAGACTTGAATAGACTGCTTGGGCTCATCATAAGCTAGATTGCGTAGCTACATCTAAATAACTAGTTCGGAATAGCTAAAACGATTTATGAAAGGTATGAACAAAATGCCGGACCATCCACGAAGTACCGATGTTTATCGGTAAAAAGTAATAGAATAGAATGTGCAAGACAGCCTAAGTCCACTGCATCGGCGCCAATGATGAAGCCATCTTGAACTGGCCGAATATCATAAGCTATAGAATCTATATAAGTACTCACATCTTCGACCACCGGCTCGACGTACATTTCCAGCGTGTTGTTGAGAGGCGGCAGCTGCATCGGCAGCGGTGACGCGGCGGCGGACGAGCGACGCGACATGCTGTTGCAGGAACATTGCGACACGGACCGACGGGATCGGGGAGATTCTCTGCAACAAGCGAATGATAGCAATCAGTTTTTAGTTAATCTTCTAAATATGTGACTATGTGCCTACCAACTTATGTTGTGTGCGAGATCCCAGCAAAACCTAAAACCTAGGTCGCAAGTTCGCAGAGGAATTAGTGCGCAATCTGCTGTAAATGTGCGCAAAATATAGAATTTGTGCACGTAAAATTACGGATAAAAATAGGTTCTGCTGGAATGACGTTGTTACAGCAGGAATATTTTTTGCTGGGACCAGGGAGGTAAATAATTGATACGGATCCGAGAAGTGGTCGCTAACTATAGGCCTAATTAAAAAGCTCAGAGTCGCTCAGCACTCAGCGGGTTATGGAGACATCTATGCTTGGAGTTTCCCTACGTCATAGAATCCGAACCAAAGTCACCGACAAAGCTCTCAAAATTAGCAAACTAAAGTGGCAGTGGGGAGGCCATATAGTGGCCATATAATGCTGGCTGGCCATGTAGTAGTGCTAGATTGCGCTATGTGTGCAACATCGTGCACTATTTATTTTATTTACTTATTTATATTTATATGACATTTGATTTGGTCACTGATGAATTTTTGATGATTGGGCGTACCCAATTTTCACTAAGAAATGCTACAGAGAGACATCAAAACAGTAAGTTACAAGGGTTTGCTAGACTACGTTCCCGATTATTTATAGCGCGAATTTCAGGGACATGTTTCTGCAAAACTCTGATGTTCCGTAGGTTGCTACATAATATTCTTATAGTTATATGACGTCCCTTAGGCGTCTCCTCGTAAAATTTTGTTTTACACATCGATGCCTCTACTCTAAGAATATAGAAAAAACCCTCTACTACTATGTAAGTAAAAGAACCTACTACAACATATGTGCTTTAAAAGGAAATAATGCTCATTGTGGCCTTGGTGGGATTTGAACCCAAGCTCTGTAAAATTCAATCTAATTTCACCTCAGCTACTGAATTTTGAAAAGTTGTATAATCCCCTATAGGTCTTTCTAACCCACCTCACCCATCTAAGTCCTTACCCTAGAGTGGGACAAACTAACGGCCTAACAAAAAAAACATAAATAGTTTTTCAATATTTTTTAACAATTTTTTCCATATTTTTAAGAAGCGATATTTATACAGATAGTAATTATTGTTTTTTTTTATCTTTTAACTAAGATATATGCTTTTTATCAACGCACAGCCCAAACCACTGGTCCTAGAAACATGACATGAGGATATAGTGTGTTCTGTGTGATATGTAGGTATCCACTAAGAAAAGGTTTTTGTAAATCCCTCGGGATCAGAACCCACGACTGACGCGGGTGAAACCGCGGGCCACTGTAAGCAGAATTATAGATGAAAATAAACGCCACAACTCTTCCAGGTAGATAGATAGATAGATACTTCCCTTAGAAACTCCGATTAACGCCTGACATTTCCAAATCAAGGACTTTCTTTACGATATTTACAAGCCATAACATGGAAAGTGCCCGCAATAAAAGATGATAAAAGCTTCCTTCCTAAAGATTCGTCACCGTCCCCTAATATTATGACGTTAAAAATAGATCCATAAACCTTGGACGAAGTACGAAGTGCTACGACAGGGTGTTTCCTTGAGGCTTCCTCTTAATTTCTCTCTTCAAGACAGCTCTAAAGGTTAAGTGGTTATCAACCTTCGATAGCTTTAATAAAATCGGCGCTGAATTTCAAAGCGGAACAAATCTATTTATTCTTAGAGACAAATGTTTTCAAATACAATAATTTTATGAAAATTCATGTAGGTGTTTCTAGCTTAGTTTTCGAATACGCAATGTTAGAATATACCGTATCTACTATTTTTGTTTTCATCTAAGCATATGCTATTGTTGCTACAGCAGCAGCATAACCATAGTACCGCTGCGCTGCTATGCCGAAACTCGAAGCCCTTAGGTTTGCCGGTAATCGAAACCGCTTAACGTCGATTTGTTTATAGTTCGATCGTCTTTTGTTTCTGTTAAGATCGTCTTTTATGTCTCCATCGATCGTCTTTTGTTGTATAGGATAGGTTATAGATGGTAGAATTTACTTTAAAAGACTAGTAAAAAAAGATTTCCTACAATAACACCATCATAATAAAAATTAAAAATCCAAAAATGAGTCCCTGGTTATAGATTAGTATTGGATAGTTTATTTTAACGTCTATCTACTTTACTAATGTTTAAACGTTATCAACACATAGATACCTAGATAGATTAAGTTTGTTATTCTAGCAACATGCAACCTAAATTAAAATTCATTTATGTGGCTTTGTTGGCAATAAGGAGGCTTTGTTGGCTTTGAAGGACTTTTAACACCAATTTTTATCTATGTAGATAGATGTTTAAACGAACTTTAGAGAGAGAATTTATTTTTAGTTCGAGTAAGAGTATGGCTAAGCCACGGTATCCTGTACCCGTCGTCAAAGGCAACCAAAGGTTCTTAGTAGTCCAATACTAATCCAATAGTTGCCTGGAAGAGCGATAAGGCTGTCCTTATCATGCTACAGGTGCCGGCAAACATCTTGAAAAATACTGACGTGGAAGAGGTAAGTTCACGCTGTACATTTACGTCGACTTCTATGAAAAATCGACTTCTGCGCATCCGCCATTTTTCTAGTTGTTTGCCGGCCACCTGTACATAGATTTTGGTTTCTTATTGCCAACAAAGCCACATAAATGAATTTTAATTTATGTTGCATGTTGCTAGAATAACAAACTTAATCTATCTAGGTATCTATGTGTTGATAACGTTTAAGCATTAGTAAAGTAGATAGACGTTAAAATAAACTATCCAATACTAATCTATAACCAGGGACTCATTTTTGGATTTTTAATTTTTATTATGATGGTGTTATTGTAGGAAATCTTTTTTTACTAGTCTTTTAAAGTAAATTCTACCATCTATAACCTATCCTATACAACAAAAGACGATCGATGGAGACATAAAAGACGATCTTAACAGAAACAAAAGACGATCGAACTATAAACAAATCGACGTTAAGCGGTTTCGATTACCGGCAAACCTAAGGGCTTCGAGTTTCGGCATAGCAGCGCAGCGGTACTATGGTTATGCTGCTGCTGTAGCAACAATACCATATGCTTAGATGAAAACAAAAATAGTAGATACGGTATATTCTAACATTGCGTATTCGAAAAATAAGTTAGAAACACCTACATGAATTTTCATAAAATTATTGTATTTAAAAACATTTGTCTCTAAGAATGATTCAGACATTTGTAAATAAGGAAAAAGGCATTCCTATGGATTTATAAAAAGATAATCGCAATGTGACAGCACGTGCTCACGCGGCTACGGTTCGACATACGACTGAGGCTAGTGCGTCAGCTAGACGCAGTTTTATCGTCTCATTTTCCGAGACTAGGTAACGTATCTACTGTCTTTTGTTTTATCTAAGAGCATTATGCCGAAGTGGCCGCGCCAAATCTGCTCCGGTACCACACTGGACATGTGTTAGGTAGCTTCTCTACCGGTCTCAGCGAGGTTGTCGTTAGCTCCTTTCTGAGGTGCGAGTGGTGAGCGGCATTATTGCTCCGGTACCTGTCTGGACAACAGGTAGTCCCACTTGGGGACGAGCCAGCTCTCAAGAGAACCGAACACTAGCGTTTGGGGACACGATCAACTGATCCTGGGAGGTGCCCTTGGGGTGGCTGACCGGTACAGCGGACCCCACCTGGAACTCCTCAAGGCTGTCAAGTGGGGAAGCTATAACATATATTGTTAGTTCAGTTATATCAGGGGTTGTAGTAAAAACTACAGCGTCTGTTTGTCGTCAGCATATTGTTAGTTAATAACTATATTACCTTCTGCTTCTCCGACACACGTGTCTTGAAGAAGCCCGACACGGTGTGGGTTCACACCTACATCGTACGGGCACAAAGTACCCCAGTTGGGGCAGAGGTGCTGGCTCCGAGGAGTCGCTGGAGTCGCTCCATTCGGGCTGGCTGAACCGCCCTACGTTGAGGACTGACGGCATGGTGGGTTTTAACACTCGGTGGTTAGGTTAACCAATTTTTTGCACTTCTCACTTTTAAATGTTCGATTTTCGTTTACTAGTTAATTTTTCGTTGTTTTTCTCTGCTTTCAGTGTCCGACTAAGGTGAAATATTTGAACCATAGAAGCACATTGTTCTAACAAAACGATGACAAAAATTTGACACTAATTCCACAGCTGTCTTTTTAGCTCACACTTAAATTAAAATGACATAAAATACATCTGCTCTTGCTTGAAAGTCAAGATAATTTCGGGTAAATTACCTTGAGTTTTTGTAGCTATGAAAGAATTTAGAAGGCGGATCTAAGACTACTTCTTTATAGAACAGAACACTGATTTTGCTTGTATAACTTTCGTTATGAAATTTAATTTAATTTTGATAACTTGTAATGATTAAAGAAATTGTAGTTTCCCACTTCATAATCACTAACAAAATGAAGTAAGTAGGTAATAGTAATTTAGATAAGTCATATTTCGGGTGCGTCTGTGCCTACTATTAGGTACAAATAAATAATACGTGATAGGAACCGATAAGATTAGCTTTTTGGGTTATGTTATTTACTGTTTACTTTATTATGTACTTAGGTAACTTTTTATTGCCTATTTAGGTACCTGCTCACTACATTATAATAGTTGATCAAATGATCACATACATAGGCACGTATTTATACCTTTAATAAATTAATAAGTACCCAGAAGAAGCTCATTGGCCTAGCTAGCTCATCGCTCGTCTATCGTTTACAAATAAGCTTTAATGCGTTAAGCTTCTTATTAATTCGGATTTTTACTGTGGCCGTACTTCTATTATATTAAATTGAAGTAGCAACTGGTCTTTTGAAAGAAATGTTTTCCAAAATTCTGCAACCGAAGGACTTGTATCTTGTTAATAAATAAATATTGACAGTTCTTTGTTTACATTCTAAATCTTAGAGTCTGAAATAAAGTATACTTATGTATACTATTATTACGTATGTATTAATGAAGGTATTCAGTATTCTACTTACTTTCAAACACAGGTTATGTTATACTTTACAAAGAAAGAAGCACAATAATAGTCAAGTAACATTTTTCAATTCAAAAGCCCAAACATCCACAACGAGTGTACGTACGCTCCGTCCAATAGAGAAGTAATCCTAAACGTGAAGGAACGCACATTCCTCAGGGCAATTCCGTGCTACGAGCCCATGACTCACAATAGGACCGCCTAATGTAATTAGGATTGAGGTTTTTTGTTTCTAAACCCATTTTAGTAGAGAATAGTTGAGTAGAATGCAGGGGTGTGGGAACCTTGACTTTGAAAGGGACGGCACATTTTTAACTATAAGTAAGACGTACAATTTGGATACAGTTATGTTGGCGTGGATAAAGATAAAAAATGCTTTTTTAGAAGGGTTCTTTCCTCAATAGGACTACTTTATCTCCGATGCGATAGTATTCTCTATCTCACCAGTAGGCAGTAAAATGAGTTTTAAGAGGTCTGTTTCCTCCCTGGATAAAGACATTGAAACAAATATGTTTATGCCATTTTAAACCTATGTCTGCCATGACTCATGGCCATTTATTTTCTAATTAGAATAAAAAATAATATAATTTAGAACAAATAGAATATGGAAGAAATAAAAACGTAGGGGCATGGTCAACGGTCATGGCTGATAAACATAGGTATAATATACCTATGTTTATCAGCTTGTGTTATGTTTGACCCATGTTTTATGCCATATTATGGCATAAAAATAAACATATTTACTCTAATGTCCTTATCCAGTTAGGAAACAGTCGACTACGTTTGTATAGTTTGTGTGGAGAAAAGAGTATCCTTTCCCCTTATTTCGTGGCTTCACCGGTCTACGTATCGGAAGACGGACACGCGTCCGTTTGTCGATAAGAGTATGCCGGATAAAAAGAAAATATTATTGTCTAGGCTGCCACTTATTGCTTTATTGTAGTGACCTATTTCACAAACAAACTGTTTAATTGTAAGTAACTCGTCGAATTAACTCTTCAGTTAAATTGCTTTGCATCGTCAAACCAAATTTCCGGAACCACTTTTAAGAAACACCACGCGATTTAAATCGAAAATGAGTTTAATAAAATCCAACGTCGCGAAAACAGAAAATCAAATATTTTTCATTCTAACAAAAAAAGGACAGACAACGAAGTCTCAGTAATAAGGTCCCGTTTTTACCACCCAAAGGGTACCTAAAAAATGAATGGCCTATCCACAACGTACATTATATTATTATATTGGATCTATGATTTGGTAACCGACTTTTAAAAAAGGAGGAGTTTATCAAATCGCATGTATGTTTTTTTACGGGATATCTCTGCCGTCTGTGATCTGATCCCAATGGTTCTTTATCTATTACAAAGGTAGGTATAAAGCATGCAGATTGAAGGCATCCGATAAGAAAGGATTTTTAAAAATTCATATAGGCTACGGACTTATACGAGTAAAATCGCGGGACACAGCTAGTATACACTAATATTATAAAGAGGAAAGATTTGTATTTTTGTATGTGTGAATAAACTCAAAAACTAGACCGATTTAAAAAATTCTTTCACCGCTATAAAGCTACATTCACCCTAAGTAACATAGGCTACTTTTGATCCTGAGATCTACGAGATCGGGACTTACGCGGGTGAAACCGCGGGACGAAGCTAGTTTATTTATAAAAAAAACAAACGTCTTGTATCTGTCTGTAGCCTAAAACAACAATCGAACTGACTTTACTATGTAAATAATTCCAACGGTTGTCGGTTGTTGTTCGACAGTTACCAACTAACAAATGGTGGTATTACGTATTCTGTGACAAAGGTTACATTTGTCACTAGGCAAGTAAGTAGGCGAGGTACTTAAAGATACTTAGTATTCATAGTTGGTAGTTCCGCTGATGGCGACAGTGACCATACAAACTGTGGTAGGTGGATGTCTGCAGACATGTCTTTTGTGCTTCTTTGTAAGGCTTGTCAGTGCTCAGTATCTATTCGTTTGGGTCACTCACAATTAAATCTGCTTAGCTCAGCTTATTGGGTAGGTACGATAAATATTGATAATTTTTAACTATCTATCTAATACTTTAACTAATACTTTATTTAATACTTTATATAAAGACTAGCTGACCCGACAGACGTTGTCCTGTCGTTTAGTATAAAAAAATAAAATTAATCAAAATCGGTTTAGCATTTTTTCTTTCATAAGAACCTTCTCCTGACAATAGCAAACACGACAAAAAAAGAATTATCGAAATCGGTCCAGCCGTTCACGCGTGATGTCGTGACAACGGAAAACGTTTCATTTTTATAATATAAAGATTTATTTACTCCGAAACTACTGGTTCTAGTTCAAAAAGTCTTTCACCAATTGAAAGCTACATTATCGAAGAGTAACATAGGTAGGCTACTTTTGATCCCGATATTCTCACGGGATTAGGACTTACGCGAGTGAAACCGCGCAACAATTCTAGTTTAGAATAAAACAAAAAATATTATTTCATTGTTTTTTTTTATAAGAAAGAGCAAAATCCGTTGTTTTTAGTTTCTTGTCTAACCCTCTTTGTTTATAGTTTACTATTATTTGAAATTGTTTCCTACATTTTGATATTATTTTGAGTTCAAGACAAAAAATATGGCAGTGTATCGAAGCCCATCTTTTAGTCAAAAAAAAACCTACCCCCGTGATCTGGAGGTACTCGTAGGCCGAAAGTTTTTGAACAAAAACATTGAAAAATGCTAAAAATAGCAGAAGCCAAAAGTTAGTTTTGTAAGATTTTCTTCTGTTTTCGCGATGTTGGATTGAAATTAAACTTATTTTCGAAACGATAGCGATTAAAACCGAAAATTGAGTTTTATTAAAAAAAACCAAGCCCATTTAAACTTTCTAATGCAGGTCAAGGGTTACCTCACAAAAGGTCTATCGAAAGGGTTATCAGATAAATTTATTCAGATCTAAAGTCATTTTGGCAGGTAATTATCCAAATAAAATTTTATGGTCGAAATCATCTGACTACTTGAATTCAACTTCTTCAACTTCAACATTCTTTTATGATTAAACATAAAAGTGACGTCTTTTTTAATTTAATTAGTAACTTTCTAGAGAAACCAATAAGTAAGAAACTGTGTGAGGTCAAAAACAAAACAAATAAAAGGCCTTCCTAGAAATCATTAGTTAAAAGATGCGTGGGTGCATGATGTTTGCACTATACCCGGTGGTAGTCAAGTCTCAAGTCACACAAAAAGGACGAATTCAACCATTTCCGTTCATTTTTAGGGTACCGTACCCGAAGGGTAAAAAACGGGACCCTATTACTCAGACTCCGATGTCTGTCTGTCCGTCTGTCACCAGGCTGTATCCCATGAACCGAGAAAGCAAGACAGTTAAAAATTTCACAGATGATGTATCAGACTTTTCTTCTGTTTTCGCGATGTTGTATTGAAATTAAGGACATTTTTCGGTCATTTTTCATTTTTTAGATGATGTATTTCTGTTTTTTTTTGTTTTAGTACCTATTTGTTGTTATAGCAGATAACAACAAATAGGTACTAAAACAAAATAAAATAAATATTGAAAGGGAGTTCCGATACAATAGACGTGATTTTTAGGGTTCCGTACCTAAAGGTAAAAACGGGACCCTATTACTGAGACTTCGCTGTCTGTCTGTCTGTCCGTCCGTCCGTCCGTCCGTCCGTCCGTCCGTCCGTCCGTCCGTCTGTCACCAGGCTGTATCTCATGAACCGTAATAGCTAGAAGGTTGAAATTTTCACATAAGATGTATTTCGGTTGCCGCTACAACAACAAATACTAAAAACAAAATAAAACAATTATTTAAAAGGGGCTCCCATACAACAAACGTGTTTCAAACATAACAAGGAGTCGAGAATCGCGGGAGGACAGGAAGAGGGACAGGAGGACAAATCGAGTTGGTCATGGAATTCAAAATGGCTGCCCTATCTGTCAAATATACCAGTCTGCCTTCACTTACCAAAGAGTTTCTTTTATGTTTCAGATTTTCTTTGTGCCAAGGTTTTTTTTTTTTTGAGTGATTCGGTCGTTTGATGGGAGTAAGAATCGAAGATAAATATTTCATATTTTCCTATAAAATTTAAAAATTGTTTGTTGTAAACCATTTTAGGGTTCCGTATCCAATTGTGATAGTGGTACGGAACCCTTTATGCGCGAGTGTCGCACTTGCCCCGTTTTTATTTTTTATTTAATTTTAAACAAAACGATATCGCGATAAATTTTTACCACTGATGCATCAGTGTGATGTCATCTAGTTGCGTTGCGGATTTTTTATTTAGAAAATGGTATGGAACCATTCATTCGCATTCGCACTTGGCCAGTTTTTTATTATACATCAACCAAAATTTTTGACATTTTGACAGATAAATCACATTTAATAACCTAAACGTGTTTAACTACGCAATCTATATTATTAAACTGAAATCTAAAGATAATTACACCTATCAAGATATGCAAATTATGCAATTAAGCTTCGATCATAAATAAAGTATAGATGCACGGTCGCCGCTCTAGAAATGGAGCCGTCAAAACAAGGCATACTTCAGGCGATATGCCTTGTTTCGCTGTCAGTCGTGCATAACCTTATTTCCCAGTGATTAAGGTTTACATTAAACTGTACTATGTCCGTATAAGTAAGCGTTGAAGTAGTGCCAATTTTTGATTTCGATTTTGTATGGGACCGTGTATCTATAGTTTATTTATGATCGAAGCAATTAAGTAGTCATACCATAGACAATTGATCCACATACATCACAAGCAGTTGCAATACTTATCTCTAATACTGATTGATAGATCGATATTAAATAAGATGGAACATTGTATAGAAGATTGATGTATTTGTTCAGTAAGTCAGTACCCAGGTCATGAGAGTCTTATTACCAGGTGTTAGGGTTGAAATCGGCTTGGTATTTAAGTAGAGAGGTGGATGAATCATGGTACATTGACTTTGTTAGGTGGCCCCCGGTGTGTGGTTCGGTTTGGCAATAACTTTGAACTAAGTACTTCGATCTGCTGTGCTCCTGGTACTGTAAATATTGTTTTCTTTGAACTTTACCTTAATAATCTTTATTAACCATAAGCTCACTTCTGGCACTTAAAAGTTTGTTTTTAAGGGGAAAGTTTTCTTACTCTTTCTTTCATACAAACTTTACAAAAGTAGTTTTGTTACGTCTATGTTTTTTTTTTTGAGGAAACAGTGACTACGTTTGTATGGATAAAAACTTTTAATGCTCAATTTTAACATCATTTTGTCGTAATATTGTGTTAGTTACTAGATTTTAAAGTTAGCTTAGTACCTTTTTTGTATACAATATTTTCAATACATTTACTACAGCATTTAATTACACATAAGTGAAGATTTGCGTGATTAAAAAATTAAGCTGCTAAATTCATAATGTTGTTGATATTAAATAAACTACAAAAACATATAAAATTCGTAAATTGTGTAAAGTTTTAACATTTTATTTTAAATGTTAACCTTGGCTGGAACAACTGGAAAGTTTTTACTCCAATTTAATTTCTGTTACACTTTCAGATCATCAGACATCTTGCTTTCAAAATATTGTAAGATAAAATCGGCAGAAAAGGTTATCGTTATCTAGGACCAGCGGTTCGGGCAGAGCCCGAACCGCTGGTCCTAGATACATTCGCTGGTCATCCGTTCGGGCAGAGACATGAAATTTGGAGAGTGTGTTCTTTGTGGTGTGTGTGTAAGTCCACTTTTTTTTAGAAAATTCCGCGGGAGCCCCGGACTTACGCGAGCGAGTATTATGTTGCATAAAGCCAAAATTGAGTGCAGTGGTTATTATTTCAGGCCAACCGCCAGAATTGGATCTGGAATCTAGATTAATTATTTCTATTATTATTAATTATAATAATTTCGATATCTTTTTCGATATTTTGATTCAGTTTAGTACCAAACGCGCGTGCTGTGACGTCGCGCGTGTATAGAAATTTTGACAAGTTATTTACAGTCGTAATAAACAACGTATAATAAGGTTAATTTTACGTCTGTCAAAGGAAATCTACTTCGGCAAAAGAACTGCGTCTAGTATCTTCACGTCTTATTCATTTTGACGATGGACCTAACAATATTTTCAGCGCTGCAGCGGCTTTTTACATTGACATCGCTTAAAGAAACACGCAATATGTTTGACACATAATCTCTAGTGCTTGTTCATAAAAACTCAATGGTTGCCTCATGTTTTCGTTTTTATCGGTTCATAATACTCACTGTAGTACTTAGAGAAACTTATACAAACCACAACGGTAACTTAGATTAGTTTCTCTATTGTGAACAGCAAAACGCGTCCGAACTGCCTTCTACTAGTTGTATTACAATCAAAGCTAACAATAGCTCTCTATAAGAAACTTTGGATTTTATTGAGTCAAACCATTTAGTGTATTGTTCAATGTAAGGATATTCAATTGTTAGTAGCAAAAATACTGATTTAGGGCGCTATATCACGTCAACCAATAAACCCAAAAGATAAAAACTTTAAGTGGGACCCCATACAAAAAACGTGTTTTTTTGTTTGGTACGGAATGTACGGAACCTTTTGTGCGCGAGTCCGACTCGTACGTGTCTTTTTTTTAATAATGGTCTTGATTTATTTTTAAAGTGCTTCTTACATTTGAATGACTGACTATTAGAAGGCTTTACAAAAATTTGCACCCGACAAGACAGGATTTTTGGTCGTTTCGAATATTTAAAATTTCAACCAAAAATGGCTTTTTGTTGTCTCATAATCAGAATAAGAAAAATACCTATGTATTTAATTAAACAAATATAGATAGAATCAACCTTACTAACTACGAGTAGGACTTTTTGTTACGTTGTTAAATTAATAAATGTTGACATTCAAAGTAAGATAAAAATAATGAGACTTCGAAAACGTGTTTTCGACAATTCATTTAAATCCAAGCAAAAAAAATTAAACTTGTAGCTCTACAGAGAGGGCAACCACACAAATAAACTTCCACAAAATAAATCATTTTCTCAACTTCACCGTGCTTCGGTGCGCAGGTGGTTGTTATCTCTGATAGCAGTCGTTAGGTTTAATAAGGGGTCTTAGGGCCACCTGAAATCCTTGACACTTAATTTCTTCTTTTTTTCATGAAGATGCCACAAAAAATAAGAAAAAAATACCTAATTCAAATTTTAGTAGGTATGTAAATCATCTTGTTGTCCTCTCTGTAGAGTTGTGAGTTGGTTCATTTTGAATCCTACACTTTAGTACTTATACTATTTATTTTAACCTTGACTACGATTAGTCATGATCATGAGCAAATACAATAATTTGTATTGGGATTCACAAAAACTGTGTCTCACTTACTTCTATCTTTACGTTTTATTTAGAAATCAGATTTACCTTAGACGTTTTAAGTTGTTATTAAAACACGTTAAGCAGTTGTTCCCGGTTGTTATCTCGGATAGCAGTCGTTAGAGGGTGACCTGAAAACTCTAACACTAGGTGAGTATACGAAAATAAGAAATTGTTATCTTTGTAATGAATTTGGTATAAAAAGCATTTCTATAAATATTATTTACCAACCTCGTATTTTAATTTCAGACTATAATTTGACGTTTTTGCTCTTTGTATTTGTCATTTTCTCTTCAGGAAGATGTGTCAAATCGTAGTCTGCAATTAAAAAATAAAGTATAGGAGATTCGATGGACTAGGTAATTTTTAACCCCGACAGAAAGAAAGAAATGTTACAAGTTTGAGATGTACCTATCTGGCATCGTAGCTCTCAAACGGATTAACCGATTACGATATATTTCCCAACTCAATGCCTTGCATTGCATGTATCGGGGATCATGCAGTGCAGAATTGAGTGCAACAGAATTTTTAAAGATAAAACTTTTGTTTGGTCTCCATACAAACGTAGTCGACTGTTTCCCCCTGGATAGTCATGACAGATATAGGTTTTATGGCATAAACATATTTGCTCTAATGTCTTTATCCAGGGAGGAAACAGTCGACTACGTTTGTATGGAGAAAGAGTATGGAGACTGTCCTCTTAATATACTGGGCTTGGTCTATTTAAAATATGTTTTGTTGTGAGCTACATACACAAAAGAAATACAGTTATTTCTTTAATTACTACAATAAATTCCTCAAAATTCTTTTCATTGTCGTGGACAAAGCCGAGGAATGTGAGAATTAGTGTACGATGACATCAAACTCCACGGAATCGTATTTTTAACTTTGAAATGCTGATACGATGTATTCCAGGACAAAATAAATCTGAAGCTTTAAGATGTAGGTACTTGTCTTGAAGTTTAATAACCCCCTTCTTTGCGTCGCGTAGTCGGGTAAAAAGGGGGACACTTTGTTTTGTGTGTATTTTATATACTATTAATTAATTATTTATTAATATTACAGAGAGAAAAAAAATGTTGTTTGTACCAAATAGGTTCCGAAACTACTGGACCAATTTCAAAAAATCTTTACCCCAATAGAAACGAGAAGTAACATAGGCTACTTTTGATCCCGATATGATACCATTGCGAGTGCCTACTAATACGCGCTCCAAGAAACCCCTATGTGTTCCACGAGCTGTAACCAACTATAGACAAAATGCCTACCTGCTGCGGGCGTGTGATACCTTCAATGATTTGTGTGACGTTGCAGACTTGGACCTATTCTGTACCAGCGTGGCTTCAGCAAGAAGACGGTTAAGTAACATGTTTTTCGTTGATGATTAGTAAGTTTATTTACCTCTTTTTGATCATGACTACCATGGTTTGTGCTTCCCTGTAGTTGTATGTGTCGAAGATTGATCTCTCACATTATTAGTTTAAGTTGTTGTTTATTCGTGGGAACCTCTAATTAGCTCTCCATTTCTATAATGTTTACTTATATTTGTGTAATAGCTGTTGGTTCTCCCAAAATAAATAAATAAATAATATTCCAGCGGGATCAGGACTTACGCGAGTGAAAACGCTGGACGCAGCTAGTATAATAATACTTTATAACACATTTGCTCGTAAAGGGCCTCTTATTTCACCAATTTCAATATCGTAATGTATGTCATTACGTACTTGTGCGTAATCGTAAAGTAAAACGCACGAGTTTCTTTCTAATAAGGTAACACGTACGGTTTATCATGCTCCGTCTAAAACCAACGGTACTTTTTTAAATCTTAAGAAAAAAAAAGCAAAGAAAGCAAATCAAAAAGTTTTTATGTCAGAAAAGTGGTCAATATTTTATGAATAAAATTAACTTTGGGAGATAAAATATAAAAAATAAACATTTAATTCTTTAATTTAATTCATTTTGACAGTAAATTACATCTGTAACAGAAACAAAAAAATATTAATTTACTTTATTAGTAATACTGGCTGTTTTTGTACCGTTGCCTTAAAAAAAAAAGCACTGATGCCCGCGCATCGCTAATTTGCGAACAAATAAAAATTATTCCGCGCGCTTTTTCTTTTCGCTGTATTGTTTTTATTTGATTTCCTCGCAAATGTGTTATAAAACGTCGTATGACATACGTGCGCTTTGATAATTACAGCCTCTGCTTTCTTGTAGCCCTCGCCTACGGCTCGGGCTAGCAATATCGCCTCGGCTGTAATTTTCAACTTACCGCACTTATATCATAATGTACTATTATAACACATTTGCTCGTAAAGGGCCTCTTATTTCACCAATTTCAATATCGTAATGTATGTCATTACGTACTTGTGCGTAATCGTAAAGTAAAACGCACGAGTTTCTTTCTAATAAGGTAACACGTACGGTTTATCATGCTCCGTCTAAAACCAACGGTACTTTTTTAAATCTTAAGAAAAAAAAAGCAAAGAAAGCAAATCAAAAAGTTTTTATGTCAGAAAAGTGGTCAATATTTTATGAATAAAATTAACTTTGGGAGATAAAATATAAAAAATAAACATTTAATTCTTTAATTTAATTCATTTTGACAGTAAATTACATCTGTAACAGAAACAAAAAAATATTAATTTACTTTATTAGTAATACTGGCTGTTTTTGTACCGTTGCCTTAAAAAAAAAAGCACTGATGCCCGCGCATCGCTAATTTGCGAACAAATAAAAATTATTCCGCGCGCTTTTTCTTTTCGCTGTATTGTTTTTATTTGATTTCCTCGCAAATGTGTTATAAAACGTCGTATGACATACGTGCGCTTTGATAATTACAGCCTCTGCTTTCTTGTAGCCCTCGCCTACGGCTCGGGCTAGCAATATCGCCTCGGCTGTAATTTTCAACTTACCGCACTTATATCATAATGTACTATTAAAGTTCAGCAGAGGTATTTCCCTTCTTTTTTTGGTAATCAAGACCGAATTTATTCTACCCTTTTCAAGAACTTTCACCAGACGTTTCATAATGAATTTACGAATGGTTTTTATAAAATAATAATATTCATGATTAGTTGATGAAATGCTATCCAATAATTTGCACCCGACAGGACTTGAACCTGCCACCTTTACATTCCGTGTAATGCGCTAGCCAATTACGCCACAGGTGCCCGTTCTGCCGTGATGAAATGCATCTCTGCAATGCATATGGACTGCATCTCTCCTGGCTTACGACTGAGGCACGTAGCGACACCTAACGGCTTCTTTGCAGATTACCGGCTTGTATTTATCCATTGACATCGAAATAAACACAACTTTGAGATGAAGCGTTTTAACGTGTTATCCCTACACTTTCATGGGATCGGTCTTTCATGCCTTGCGCGAGTGAAACTGCGGGGTGCAGTTAGTATCATAAGTAGGTATTCTTTTAAATTTATCTAACCGTCTCAATAGATTATAATTCATAAATGTTTATTATCTATCTATCAAACTCACATAAAGTTCTATTGACAAAAGTGCACCCGCATGCCAGCATTCTCAACGTAATAAATATCATAAATAACAATTTACGTATACTTCTAAAGAGAGGGTTGGTTTAATGTTAGTTTTAGAGATAACAAGAAGCTTAATATTGGGTTTACTGGGTCGGAACTTTTTAAAATATGTTCCTTTATAAATAATTAGCCTCGAGAAAAATCTTATAATACCTCAGCATTATTAGATTTTTCTCATCTTTGGTTGGTCATTTTGCATCCAATTAGGTACTAACACTACAAAATCTTAAGCGAAACTTTGCAAAACCATTTTCGGGAAAAATCTAACAATGCTGAGGCATTGTTGAAACGTATATACGTACATGCCAAATGACCTACGAGTCATGTAAATATGTATACTATAAACCGATGTATCTACGTACCTACATATCTTTTTATCTGTGCATATCTATAACACTCACTTTGTCCCTGTGCTTAGACCTAAATAACTTCAAAAATACAAAACCGTAAAACAATACTAACAAATTGCACCACGCAATCTCGTTAGCGTGATACAGCACCTTAAAAATGGCGATCAATCACATCATTTCTATTTTATACAATAAATACCAGATTATTACGAAAAATTTAGTAGAATAGTTAATAGCATTAGGTACTTACTCTACATATTTTGCGCAATAATCGGCCAATAAAAACAAATAAAGAGGTCGTAGTATTTTATTAGTAGTGAATGGTGACAGATGAAAGACCTACTATTTCTATGGCAGACAGTGAATCTGCGCCCACGCATGCGTTCTATTTCTGAAACTGTCGTCTGTTGGCTGACAGCTAGCGGCTGTTGAGTTTGACATTTATAGCTAGGTTACTGCTGTCTATTGAGTCTATAGACAGACATAGTACAAGCAGAGGGCTTTGCACTAAGCATTTTAGTGAGGAACTGTGTGTGTAAATTAAAATTCTGTCGAGTACAAAATTGTGTCTTGTAACAACAGCAGAAGGTAGGGAAAATATCATGAAATAATTAACTATCTCGGTATGTTTGAGCGAAAAGAGATTTTGAGTTAAGTGTCATTTAGAGGAATATTTATTGTTACATCGGCGCGGCGAGACGCGCCTCCGCGGCGGTTTATCAGATACTAGCATCTCCCCGCGGTTTCACCCGCATAAGTTCCGATCCCGTGGGAATATCGGGATCAAAAATAGCCTATAGCCTTCCTCAATAAATGGACTATCCAACACCGAAAGAATTTTTCAAATCGGATCAGTGGTTCCTGAGATTAGCGCGTTCAAACAAACAAACTCTTCCGCTTTATAATATTAGTATAGATTAGTATAGATGACCTTACATCTTCTTCTTCTCTTCTCTATCTCTCTATTATTATAAAGTTGAAGAGTTTGTTTGTTCAAACGCGCTAATCTCAGGAACCGCTGATCCGATTTGAAAAATTCTTTCAGTGTTAGATAGTCCATTTATTGAGGAAGGATATAAGCTAATAGGTATTAATATATTTTCAAAAAATTAGGCGAGCGAAGTCTCGGGCACTGCTAAGTATTACATATTTGCTCTCTTACTCTTAAATGAATTAAAAATCAAGATATACCTAGCTAGTCTGTCTACCACTCCCTTTTTGCTTAAATTGTATAAAATTTCACCAATCCATAACAAATATTTAAGTGAACAAAACAAATCAATTTGCGGACACAAACAGAACTCTGGTCTCAAGTTAACGAAGAAAATAGATTTTAATTAAGAAAGCTGAATGGATAGCAGTTAGGATTCAATTTCATTGATAGATTTATTATGAAAGCTCAAGGAGTTACAAGACAAATAAACAATTATTAACTAGTGAACAAACTGGGGGAATGAATAATTGTTAATTTACCGTGCGTCAAGTTTCCGTGCGGTTAGCACGCTCGCCCGACAAGCAAGGGGCACAACTTCGAATCCTGTCACAAAAGAAATTTTGATCTCTTTGTAAAATATTACTACCTACTTTAAGTTGAACTGCAAAGTTCTCCGGTAGATGTCACTACCGAGGCCTTACTCGCAAGAACAAGAGGAGGTGCTTTCTTAATTTCGGCCTAGCGGAAGGGTTACTCTTGGCGAAACGGTCAAACGCGCTGGTTTGGATTACCAGTAGTCGCGGGTTTGAATCCCGCCGGGTATTAATTGGAAGCATTTTTTTAAAAAAGCAGTATATCCTAAGTGTGATAAACACTAAGAAAAAATGTTTAAAAAAATTCTACTTAATTATTAACTCGTGAATAGGCGACCGCGACTGAAACTCATGTTTGATAATATTTTAATTTTACGACCGTTTCCGCATTCTGTTTCGTAACATGACATTTAGTTTGATAGAAATGGAGAAATGGAGCTAATTTTATTTCATTTGATTTATTGTCTTTTGAGGTTCTATTTTTTATTTAGTGTGACATGCGTTAGAGCAACTTGCATAACGATTATTAAACATGTCTAAGAGTGTCAAAAATAAATTGGACAAATGCAATAACAAGCCGTATATGTCACCAAAGTTTCAAAACTTTATTCGTAAAATTTGTTCGTCTCAAAAACATGGAATTCCTGTACTATAAAGCAAATATGTTTATGCTATAAATCTCTCATGACCATGTCCCTACGTTTTTTTTATGTTCCTATTAAAAAAATAAGAAGAAAAAAATCATGGCTGGTCAACTGATAAATCGGATTACGTTACAAAGAATGTTAGGTTAGAAATGTAAAAATATTATTTTTCGAATTCCTAACCTAACTCGCAATCGGGTTAGGATTTCGGGTTAGGTTAGGAATATACCGTCATGGCTGATATTATTTATGGGATAAACATAATTTCTCTTATGTCTTTATACAGAGAGGAAACAGTCGACTACGTTTATAAAGTTTGTATGAAGAAAAGAGTAGGTAGACTTAAGCATAATAGGATACTATACATGGTTTAACTTGATTTTTATACAAAATAGTTCTTTTTGCGATTTGCGAAGATTCTAATAACCACATTTTAGCGCTCCGTCAAATATTTGGCTTTCCAAAAGGGTTGTCACCGGAAAAGTTTGGGAACCATTGACCTACGGTACACAATATAATTCATCAAATTGGCGTGCGTTGTAAACACGCCTCTTCGACATTTATTACCCAATGCTCCATACGATAATCATCATAATACCTACGAGCCAATTTTACTATTACAGTCCAACTCCGCTAAACATTCTCTAAGTATTTTGTGGCTAAACTGTGCCGATGACACATCATTTGTGTTGCTGTACGCTTAGGACACGTATTCTATAACTAAAACGTCTCAAGATCGCCTCAGCATTGTCTAATTTTTCTCGAAATCGTTTCAGCAATTACGCTTAATATACTTTAAAAGCTTTAAATTTCTTTTAATTTTTGTATGTAGCTCAAGGCTATTTTATTTAGAGAATTTATTTTCAAGGAAAAATAGCATTCAAAAATGTTTACTTGCGGCGAGGCTTGAACTCGCGTCTTTGGGTCAGTACCCCAACGTCTATACCAACTAGACTACGCAAGTCCCTGCTTCGTGCCGTGAAAACTTCCAATACTATATTTTTTATTTATTTTATTTTTATTGGGTATTTATTTAAATTTTTTGAATGCTATTTTTCCTTGAAAATAAATTTTCTAAATAAAATAGCCTTGAGCTACATACAAAAATTAAAAGAAATGTATAGCAATGGAAAAAAGCGACATCTTACGTTAGTAATGAGTTAACTGTAAAGTTAACCATTACGACGCAGGTGTAAACAACTGAAAAGTTGTTCCTGCAGCGTTAGATAGATGGCGCTTTAACGAGCTATAATCGTAAACAATCAAAGGAGAATATAGTATTGGAAGTTTTCACGGCACGAAGCAGGGACTTGCGTAGTCTAGTTGGTATAGACGTTGGGGTACTGACCCAAAGACGCGAGTTCAAGCCTCGCCGCAAGTGAAAAATTTTGAATGCTATTTTTCCTTGAAAATAAATTTTCTTCAAAAGCTTTCCAAAGAATTTCGAAAATCCGTTAAACTCATTTTTCGGTCACCACGCGATTAAAACCGAAAAATGAGTTTAATTTTTATCCAACATCGCGAAAACAGAACAAAAATCTGTCCCTAACTTTTCTCCAAGAGCCCATTTATCTATCTAAAGGTATTATTAGGTATAATTTAGTATAAGTTTTGAAGTCACAACTAGGACTCAGATTAAACGACTGTGTACTAGATTCCATGTCGATTGTTTTGCTATCTGTCCTAGTTTCTACTAGTATTTAAAAGTAAAAGACCTATTTCAATAACTAGGTCACCTATTTCGTCTGATTCGAATTTTTGCCGGGCTCGCTTAATAGAGATCTGCAAAGCTAAATGCAGCAAAGGCACCAATTGTAAAGACCTCGTTAGGCAGTCATTAATGAATTCCGGTAGTGAATTCGCGTATGACACTGCACCGGGGCACCTATTCTACAACTAAATCGACTCAACATCGCAACAGCATCGTTAATTTTTTTCTCGAAAATGGTTTAACAATTTTTGAACATTTTGCAGTTCCGAATTTCTGTTGAAGTACTTAGTTACATTTTCGCGGATTATTATTATTTGTTTTTTAACCTCGACGTTTCTACCAAGCAATGGTCTTGGTCGTGAGAGGACTCACAGAAAATAAATAATAATACGCGATTAAAACCCGGGAAAATGTGTGAATTTGTTTTTTTTTTCTCTTTTGAAGTCATATAATTTCTTCCAAAACTGAACCACACTATTTAATTAAAAATTACACGATTTCTCTCCATTATAATTATTTGAACTACGGGTCTAGATCGTGTTTGTAGATAATTTTCTAATGTGTAGGTATAAAAAGTGTGGTTTAGTAATTGTTCAGATATTGTAGATAATTTTAAAAGAAAGCTAAAAAAAACTTTAGCGAAACTGCAAACTTCCAAATATGTTGAACTATTTTCGAGTAAAATCTAACGATGCTAAAGCGATGTTGAAACGATTTAGTCATAGAATACGTGCGCAGGTCAATGTACCTAGAGTACCTACTAAATTAATGTATTGTTATATGACAAGTATACCTATAATACCTACATAGGTAGATTGTCTATTTATTTGTTACCCGACTACGAAAAAAGGGAGGGTTATGATTTTGACCGCAATGTATGTTACCTACCTAGTATGTTTGTAAGTATGTATGTTTGCCTGTGCGTATAACGTTTATTTAGATTACTTATTTTAGTAACTATATTAAATGTCAAATTCCAGCAGTTCATTTAAAGTAGCTATGAATATCTTAGTTTGTCGCATTGTTTTGTTTTGATTATAATTGGCTTGGCTCCAAGCCAAGTGAAATGGAAATTACGAACAATGTTGATTACTTCAAATTGCAAGCGCAAGTTCGCAGACGGTATCGATATTTCACACTTTAGTAAACCTTTCACTGGACTTTCGATTTCGTATTGTAACAACACCAGCACCACTACAAATGACTGCAATCGATTAATCGACTAAAACTATTTACTTTTAATTCACATCACTAAGGTTTAAATTTGTTTTTTAAATTTATATTTCGAATGCGGCATCGTACCGCGCCGGGATGCTCGGAGCAACTGGGAGAGTTTCGGCTGTTTGCCAAGGAACCCAAGCTTGAAACGATATTTATGTGAACATGACTATTTACCAAATGAGTTTTTCAGTAAAAGCTGCGTTTTAAATGATGATAATTTATTTTAAAACAGATGTTATTGTTACCGTTTTAAAACTATAAGTAGGTAGGTGGATACCTATATTTCGATAAAAATATCATTTTACGTTAATAAAATTGTGAATTGACAGTGGTGAAGGGACTTAAAAACTTTCGCGCTGTTATTTTATGCCTAAAATACCTTTTATTAAGTTAAAAAAAAAACAACGTACGTAAAGTATCACTTTCTCAAAGTTTATAAGAGTCCTGTTTACTTGATAACAATTTTATATATGACGGCGCCGCCGATGTAAAGCATCAGGTTGATGGACTGTCACAGTCATCCATCAGTCAACCTAGCGTAGCGTCATCGACGATGGTTGTTCGGGGCTGCCATCTTGTCATATTCTGTGATGGAGACGGAGACCGTGCACCACGCACTTGACGAATCGCTTTGTATTTCCGCCATCACGTCTTTCCTAACATAATTGAGTTGATTCCTACTTAGTAACCATTATAAATTAAGCGATGTAATAGTTATTTTGTGAATATAGACAGCAATTGTTAATAAAACTACGATGATTGTAAATGGACACCATTATTTTATATCCCGCGCCCATCTACCTACTTAGTTCTACTGTATGAGTTCTGATGAAGGCCATCCAAGGCCATCCTGGCTCTTCATATACAAAACAATACAAATATTATTATTAAATAACGGGCGGGTGGGGTAGTCTCACTTACTGCATGCAACAACTGAAACAATAAAATTTGGAAATAATCTCACCTAAAAAGACCTATCTTTTCACAAAAAAAAACCTAAATCCGCACAGTATCAAAGAAGTTTTTCTTTTTAACTTCTTTGCATGGAGAAGTAGAGGTACGTATCGCGCAAATCCGAGTTTAGATAAATTAAATAGGTAGTAAGACGATTTTATTTGTATTTGAATCTCTCTATCATCGTTTAGATAAGTGTATCTAACATCAAAGCCATACAAATTGAAAGATTAGTTCACTGTTTAAAGTTTGCATTCGTCAAATAAACAGTATAAGCAGGACGGACAGCAAAGCAGGAAAGCTACCGCGGTTCTTCCGTTGACAGCAACTCGATCCCGACGCAGTAGTTTGACATCTCTGACAGCGGAGTTTTCAATTTTAAAACCGCGCATCCATGGCCGTCAGCCGTCGATTTGAAGATTTTCTTTCAAAATCTTCAATTCAATTCAATTTTGTCTGTGTTGCATTCATTCAATTTGGCTTCGGCATCGATATGAGTAATCGACGCGCCGATTTGAAATTTTCGCGGTTCGAAATTCGGCTGTCAACTGTCAAATGAATCCGATCCCGATTCCGACGGAAGAACCGCGGTAGCTTTCCTGTTGAGAATTGAGATGTATCGTCAATATACCAAATGAATGCCTAATACCTACTAATCTCCTTTGACGGCCACTGTGGCGCGACGGGCGAAGGTCCCACTGCAATGCAGAAGATTGCGGGTTCGATTTCCGCCGGGTGAAAGTATTTATTCTTCTTCAACCCCAGCCATATTCATGTATCTAGTTGATTATTTCTCTAGTTGTTCAACTCTTTTTTAAAGGCACTATGCAGTTATTGCTGCTTTGGGGTTATCACTAGGTTGAATACGAATTACGTCAAAGCTGCAATGTATACTGCAGAGTGCCTATTCTCTCAGTTGTCAACTAGATAAATAATACGGGTATTGGTCAGCGTTAATACCATTATTTACGGATAGTAGCCACAATGAGCAGAAGTTAATTTAATAATAGTTTACCCAACCCTTTATTTCAAACCCCACACACCCGGAAGTGGCGTGCTCGCGTTAATATCTGTAAGTAGGCACCCCGGGCCCGTCCTCCTGTTTAGAATCACAATATTTACTGCTTCTGCCCTTTGATGTATACCTTTTAAAAAGGTTTTGGCCATGACACGTGGCATGTTTTAATGTCCCTACTTTATTAATTTTGTTCTCCATTCTTATGAGCATTTTTAGAGCGGTGTTGGTCTAGTGGTAGATACCCCGGCTTTCATTCTGAGAGTCGTGGGTTCGAATCCAGACCGACCGCGCACCAATGTCTTTTTCTTTAAGAAAAAAGGTATGTGCGATAATAACATCGCTCTTACGGTGAAGCAAAAACATCGTGAGGAAACCAACATGTCCTAGGACTCACCACGGTCCGGAGACATGGGATATTCAGTGTTTTCTATGTATCATATGTATGTATTTACAAAAAAAAAAAAAAAAAAAGTATTATATGTAGTATATCCGTTGTCTAGTACCCATAGTACAAGCCTAGTGCTTAGTTTGGGGCTAGATTGCGCTGTGTGCAACGTCGTGCAATATTTATATTTATTTATTTATTTATTATATATAATTTAATCCTTCATTAGATAGAATTCTAAGCATAAGCGGACCCCGGGCTTAAGCGGACCCCGGGCTCTCGAGAGGGATGCAACCGGGAACATCGGGATTTTTGAATGGAGAAATTGGCACGTCCCGTCCGGGAAACGTTACATAATATGCAGAGACCTTTATAAGATTCCTAAACAGTGAACACGAAGTTAGGTAGTTGCGTAGTTGTGATATTTTCAAGTAAAAAAACATCAAATTAATGTTATTTTTTAGTTTTAGTCGCGTGGTGATTCTTACTTCTAGCATTGTTTTGATGTTTAACGTTTCAAGACCTTTACAAGACCTTCTCTTCTTCAGGATTGTCAGTCAGTTCTTAAGTCAATCCTGAAGAAGAGACCTGTATAGGTCTCGAAAAGTTGAGCATTGAAACAACGCTAAAAGTCATAAACACCACGCAATTAAAACCGAAAAAATGAGTTTAATTTCAATCCAACATCGCGAAAACAGAACAATAATCTAAAACTACATCTTCAAAAATTAACTCGCGGCGAGGCTCGAACTCACGTTTAAATGCGTCTCTGTCTATCCCTCTGAAACTAAATATTTATTTACTTTGATGTTGCCACCCTCCGTTTACGTTATTCACTACATTATACCTAAGCTAGCCGCACGTGCGCCTGCGCACACAGCTCTATGAAACAATAGACGTGAAATCGGCCCAGCTGCAAGATCCGATTTATGGATTCAGACCAGTAGCTACTAGGGCTAGTAAATAATAAGCCTTACTTAATAGACTAGTTTGGTAGGTAATGAAGGTATACAACCAACTAGCAGTAAAATTGTGAAAAATACAGTGACCGGCAAATAAGTTGAAAAAAAAATGGCGATATTTCATAGAAGTCGCGCGTGAAGTTTCAAAGATGTACTGCGAGAACTTTCCCTTTCCACGTCAAAATTATCCAACTTATTTGCCGGTTACTGTATTTTCTTGCGGGTACTTACACATGACAAAAATACACTCTCCTAATTTCATGTCCCTAAGAACAGCGGTTTTGGGCCCTGCGTCGATATAATATTTAGTCATGACTTTGAATCTATAGTTTAGACATAATAATATGTGGCGGGTACCCGGTTAGGATTCGGTACCTGACGGATCCGGCACTTTTTTTAGGATTCGGCCGAGTACCGGTAATTTGGTATACCAAATTGATGATGATCAATATTTAGAAATATAAAAGATCTCGCTGGATCCACATGGATCTAGTAAGATTTTTTATACGTTTGTATGAAGAAAGAGTAGGTAGACTTTCTTCTCAAATCTAATATCTAAGCTCAGTTTTCGTAAAACGTGTTTCAAGTATATTCTAGTCACCTATTTATCACGGGCCTTATACCCAACGCCTAACTAGGTACGCCTAATATAATAATCCACTCTGATTTCAGTTCTAAACTAGACTCGAGTCTAGAGATAGACCTTAAAATAACCAATGTAAGTCTCAAATTTCGCAATCCAAGCTCCGACATTTATTTTAAGCTCGTCTCAAATATAGAGAGCTACTTCGGAGAAAATAGTAATGAAATGTATTCGTTGTCCCATTTGGATACACTTATTAAATTTTAGATTTAGCTCAAATTGAACCTAAACGAACATACCTACCTACATTTTATAACTATAATACCCTAGAAATATTTTTTTAAGGAAAACCCTACCCACCCAACCTACCTACCCTATAATACCCTATTTCAGAAACTTATATAAAAAATGTAAACAAAAATTTCACACTTTTATTTGAAATTGAAAGTTTTTGTTTACATTTTTGATTTAAGTTTCTGAAATAGATTTTATAGATTAGTAAGTTAGACCTAAGGATACCTACTCTTTTCTCCATTTGCATGCAGATTTACAAACGTAGTTTTACCATATTCATTGCCAGGAAGAGATCGCCTATAGGCGATAAGGCCGCCTATTGTCCCACTTTAGTTTTAAGTTTTTCTTATACCTAATCTGATGATATTTGTTGCGTTTTACTTCTGTGGTTTTTATTTCTATCTATCTATCGACCACATACATCCTGAGGAGCTCATTGGCCTAGCCAATCATGAATGGTCGTGGTTAAGCAAAGCTTAGCGCGGTCATTACTTAGATGGGCGATCGATAATTTGTGTGGCTAAAAATTACTTTCTTGAGCTCTCTCGTGCTTCGGAAGGCACGTTAAGCAGTTGGTCCCGGTTGTTATCTCTGATAGTAGTCGTTAGGTCAAGTTAGATGCCTTAGGGCGACCTGAAAACTCATACACTAGGTGAGCCACACCACTATACGAAAATAAAGAAGAATACTACCTATATACCAAATCTAGTAGTGACAATAAAAATCAGAAAGCATAAAATACTTTCAGCGATTTAAATAAAATAAATCTGTTTAATCCAATGTATGCCATGGCTTGTTCGCCGACATCAATACAACGAATAAAGTCATGGACATAGTTTCTATTGTCATTAGAATCCATGGCATTTTAATTGTATCAACACATTGACACGGCCTCAGACATTTCCTCTTGTTTTGTTCTATGAAATAGGTTTGTTTGATTGTTTATTTTTACATCAGTCATGGTCATTGTTAAGTATGCCAATTTTTAGACGTAACTGTAAATTTTGGCACAAGTAAGTATTTCGCTGTTTACCTCGTGTGTTTAGGTAAACGTGAATAAGCCAAGTTGACATGCAGGGTAGGTTCTCACTTACCTTACAACTTGACTGTTTTACGACTTTTACGTTAGTTTGTATTTCGAAAAAATGCTTTTTGTTCCAAAATTCAATAATCCCGTTCAATAATGTTATATGGGAGCCCCCTCATACATATATTTGTTTTATTTCGTTTTTAGCATTTTAATGGGGATAATGACAACTACCATATTTTTATTGACATAATCCCCACCAATCAGGATTAACAAGGATAGAAAAGAAACGCGTAATTTGTTTTTAAAAATTGTCATAATCCCCACTGTTGGGGACCTTTTAGTGGGGATTACGCCAATAAACCTTCACTTATACGTAAATGTAGTTCTAGGAAAGCAAGTTCTGAAAACAAAGAAAGTAACAAACCTGTGCAGATTATGGCTCATAACCATGTTTTCTTTGGCGTTATCACCGTTGTAACCTGAAACAAAGATTGCTTTTGTAAATATGGTAAGGTAACATTGAATTTCACTTTTTTTACACAAGCAGAGTCCCACGTTTCACTCGCGTAAGTCCCGATCACGTGGGAATATCGGGATCAAAAGTAGCCTATGTTACTCCTCGATAATGTAGCTTTCTTTTGGCGAAAGTATGCCAATGTATGCCATGGCTTTTTTTTTAAACCGGTTCAGTAGTTTCAGAGATTACCCGGAAAATACATGCATACCTACATACATAATTGTTACCAATGTTACCTCTTAATAATATTAGACTAGACTAGCTGTGTCTTGCAGCTTCACCCACATAATTCCTCATCAAGTTTGTGCACACGAGCTGATTTTGGGTTTCGCCCCAGCCCATTTAGGTGCCCACAAACTACAAGGCAATTCCCTTCTCAACATTTGGGGTCAAATCTTCTTTAAGCAATTTTATAACTCACTTATCTAAATTTAATTTTGTTAAATAAGAGTACTCTTATTTTACTTGGGATTCAAGTTTCAAAATGGTAAAAACAAGTGATAAAATCTCAGGCCCATAGCCGGAGCTTTCGGCATAAGCAGTCCAACTTTGATGCTTGCTAAGGAATTGTTCTAATATTGTAAATGTAAAGTTTTCGTGTTAATATGTTTGTTACTCGTTCATGCAAAAACTACTTCACCGATTGCAATGAAACGTGGTAAACATATAGCTGGAAATCTAAATAAACACATAGGTTACTTTTTATCCCGATATTCCTACGGGATCGGGACTTACCCGGGTGAAACCGCGGGGCGGGAGTATTTATAAAGGTTTGTCAAAGTCAATGTAATCTACTTATAGATAGGTTATTAGGTTTCAATGACCGCAATCTTCAAGGGCATTTTGCGTCTCCATAGAAAAAAAACTTTGTTCTCAGAGCGGTGTTGGTCTAGTGGTAGATACCCCGACTTTCATTCCGAAGGTCGTGGTCTCGAATTCTGACTGATCTATATATCAACGCAGAGCCCAAACCGCTGGTCCTAGAGACATGTAATTTGGAGAGCGTGTTCTTTGTGGTGTGCAGGTGTCCAGGGTTTTTAGAAAATCCCGCGGGATCGGAACCTACGCGAGTGAAACCGCGGGACTCCGCTAGTCTATAAACACAACAGAATCACTCCACTATTACAGGAAACCATTTAGTCAAGCGACACGATTACGTGTTTTTATGGTCCTTACAAGACGTGGGTAACCGCAGACAGGATATTAAAGCCATACCTGTCTAAGTAGCTTTACTTGGAACATATAGACTACTTCTAAGTGATGATAGTTGTAGTAAAATGATGTATCATCTAGAAACTATTGTTTTAAAAACGTAACAGAATGACTGGGACTGCCCTAAACGAGTAGTCTGCTGCTACGTCGGTTTCCAATTCGCCATTTATTTATTTACAAAGTCTACTATAAAATGACTATAATACTACATACATACTCATCATCGCCTATTTAGATCGAATTAACTAACTAGTCCGGAATACCTAATCATGAGCATCCATGATGTACGATATTCATCGGTGATACATACATAATTTAAACAATGAATTACGAATTTTATGTAGATGCTGTTTTGTGACGTATTCACATAACAACAACTATCTGTACATACTAATATTATAAAGCTGAAAGTTTGTGAGTATGTGTGTTTGTTACTCAATCACGTACGAACCCCTCAACGGATTACCATGAAACTCAGTATGTAGATAGCTGGAGACCTGGAATAACACATAGGCTACTTTTTATCCCAATATTCCCGCGGTATCAGGACATATGCGGTTAAAACCGCGAGTCGCAGCAAGTATTATTATATTAATCTATACGGCTAAAACCTCGGTACGCTGCGGTAGCCTAAGTATGATTCCCAAAAAAACAACCTGGCGGAACTTCAAAACGCTTTTTAAATTTATATGCGCCATGTTTTTTTGTGTACATTCAAGTATTTATTCAATAAAATGTGTTTACAGCGGTAAGATCAATCCCTACATGAACTACCTACCATCGCACTGGATAAGCGTCGGTTTTGATGAACAACATCCGGGATAAACACAAATCAGTGCGGTGTTGGCGGATGCAGTTGCCACTCTGTGCTCTGATGTGGTCTAACTACAGATATTGACCTTTCTTTGAAACTCAATCGCAAAGAAATACATCCAAAATCGTAATAATAATGTATGATTACAGCTTAAAGTTAACGTTTACGGTATTTCTTTGCGATTGAGTTGCGACTGAATTGTCACTATGTCTATCTCTGAGCCGTTTGGCAGAATGGGGTGGCACACGCAAAGCTGTGAGCAGATGGCGCTGATGTCAGATGATCTTTTTTTTTTGATGATGGTCCCCCACAAATGAAAACGCCGAGTTTTTTTTTCTTTCGGTCTGAGACTGATATGGCCAATTTGGCGCCGAGAGTTGTAAAAAACACCTGTTTGACAGTTCTTAATTCAAACCTAAGATCATTCGACCAACGCCCCCTGCCGGGATAAAAAGTTAGTGTTCCTCCTCATTGACCTACAGATGTGGTCTACTACAGATATGGACCTTTTTTGATACGAACGAACTAAGTTTTCATGTACCTACTACACTAACAGTGACGTGTATCTCATGAACCGTGATAGCTAGACAGTTGAGTTTTTGCACAGATGATGTATTTATGTGGCCGCTATAACAACATAAAATAAATATATATTTGGGCTCCCATATAGTTACCAAACGTTTTTTTCTATTATTATAATAGTACGGAACCCTTCATCAACTCGCACTTGGCCCGTTTTTTATTCGTTTATCGTGAGCGAGACCCACATTTTTACATTCAAGTGGGCGAACAAACAAACCACTTCATTCATTTGAAAATATTTCTTCAAATTCCTTGAAGTAATGTCACTCAAGTATTGGGCGAGTTAAGAAGCAAATACACCTGAAAAGTAACAGTACAATGAACTCGCAGTAGGCGAGGTAACAAGCCTCTATGTAAACAGAAACAACGCAATCGTTGTGTTACGATTGTTAGGGTTGTCAAACACACTTTTTAAACTTACACGATTTCCGTCCATCATTAATACAAGTTTCGTGAAGGTCGATTGAAAAAAATGTCAGACTTGAAGCAGAGACGCATAATTTTATATTTTGCCGGGTGTTAATTGCGGGATTTTTACTTTTTAATTCTCTTACCTCAACGTTTCGACCATGTTACAACGGTCTTGATCACGAGGGGACGCTTCGCTCGCTCGGTCTATTAGAACTAAATCGCGCTATAACTATTCATCAGTAGCATACGAGCACGAGAAAAAGAGACGAAATATTTTTGTCCATCGACAAAATGTTACGTTTAATGTGTTCAAAAATAGATAGATATAATAACACTTTATTTGATCAACATCACATTACAAAAAATAATACATTACTATAAAAAAAAGCTAAATAATACCTGATGTCTTAATCTTTACTAATATTGTAAAGAGGAAAGAATTGTAATTTTTTTTTGTGTGTGTGTGTGTGTGTGTAGAATTTGTAAATTCGCCATTAGAAAGCTACATTCACCCTTAATAACATAGCCTACTTTTAATCCCGATATTCTCACGGGATCGGGACTTACGCGGGTGAAACCACGGGATGCAGCTAGTACTTTAATAAAACGAATTCAATTGATGACAACTGACAACCCTATCACACCGAAAGTGTTTAAAAACTAAAATAAACTTTACTGCGTCGTAATATGATTTTAATGAACTTAGCGGAGAGCAAGTGTAAAATTGTTGAACAAACAGTGCATTATGTAGCTTTGGCATTGCATCGTATACGTAACGAATCGAATTAGAATGCATTTTGTTTGCTGCAGGATGTTCGTAATAATAGCATTTCCTAGATGGCCTATTCTCATAATGAAATTGTCCAAAGGAACATTTCAACATCATTTCAATGCCAGTGCAGTCAATCTGTGAATAAGATTTTATTTTAAAAGACTTTAGTTATAAAATAATTTTAGTCAATTATGTATGATACACCATCATAATTGAGTAAAATAAATTAAATTGAAAATCCAAAAATTAGTCCCTAGGTATGGTTCCCAAAAGGCTGGGATTTTTTTAGTCAATCTGAATTTGTGAAAAAAAAATCGATAACATTGTCTTTAAATAATACCGTTTTTCAATGTTAATAAAAAGTATAAAGTTTTGATTGCAATTTCATTTTGAGTGTAATGATGGTGATTTTGAAAAGAAAGTGTGACAATACTATTACAGGAATATAATCCCCCAGATTATAACTAAGATTTTTAGTCGAAGTAAACAATGCAATTTGCGTAGCAGTTTTTATACACAGTTTCAAATAAAGCGTACCTATTTTAATCAAATTACGTCGTGTATTACCACAGTGAGTAGAAAACGATACGTTGATGATCTAATGGCGGTCGGTATCTTCCTTCTCATATTACGTTACTTCCATTGCATGTCATTCGAGTCCAGTACCCCTACCATGAGTTGATATGTAAACACGTGTACACAGTAGGTACACAGTCTGTTAACAGTTTGACCTTGTGCACAGCGTGCTCGCGGCTTTTCCCTACCCGCAACGTTCGCGAATTGTCGACCGCGCGACCCGATATTTTACGTTACAGTGTCGACGTATTTACGTAGCAACTCATAGTAGGGGTACAGTATTAGTTGTTACTTCAACCTCTCGTATTCACTACTCTAGTGAATATAGAAGGTACCTACAGACAAGTGTAAATACGAGTATGCAAGTCAACTAATTCTTAGAATTAGGAAGCTATGTACTATTTACTGTATTTTACCTTCATAGCTGATGTTTTGGAATAGTATCTAGAAGAAATTGGGTATCCATAACTATAATATTGGATTTTTCTTCAAATTTTAGATAATTTGATTACTATTAGAACTACGGGACTAGATCTCGTTGTGGGACGAAACGTATCGAATTAATTAAAAACAATGATTATTTACAACGCGATCTAGAGCCGTAGTTCTAATAAAATAGACCAAAATCTTGTAAGTTTAAAAAGTGTATTTAGATGATTTATACTAGGCATGCAATGAAGCCGCGGCCGATGTTTCCCTGAATGTAATGCTAAGATGTTTGTTCTGTGGTATTTGAACTCTTACAATACATGTTTTCATGCATGGCTGTCCACTCTAGAATTACCAATCGAGTATTCGTAGTACCGTCCATTGATTTGCAAACCGCAACTTCCTTCACACACCACATGCTGCACGCACATGCATAGTACAAGCACATTGATACAACGTGCCTTATTTCATTCACATAGAAGGACTCTATTAGAGACTAGAACAGGGGTTCCCAAACTTATTTTGTCTACCACCCACTTTGAGAATAACTTCTTTTTTCACCTTCTTAAAAACGCGCCCACAAGGGGGCGTTATAGCCCTTTTTGGGAACCTCTGGACTAGAAGAGAAAGATCGCCTGATAGTGGTCTATTTCAAACTCGTCTCTGACGGACAAGATTCATCAGTTCCAAAGTCAAACTGTTCGGGAAATTACTCCACACCACTGCACGTACATGCATAGTACAAGCACGTGACGTGCCTTATTTCATTCATTTGCTCGCGTTTATTTGTTAGGAAATAAATAATAATAGAGCCCTCACTATTTATTGGTTCCATTGAAATGTAAACAAATTGCCGTCGACAATTGAGTGTAATTCAATTTCCTGTTCGAAGCTTTACCAAAAATCATTGGCCCTGATTACGTGACTATGTTGCTAACAAATTTCGATTGAAACAAATGAAATTGTTGATTACACGTCATTTTTCACCTCATTCAGTTGCTAATAAATTGCCATTGCAATTAAAACTAGCGGCTGTAACTGTCCAGCGCCTGTAACTAGCGTCTGTATTGTAATAATTATTTATTTTTTCCCACTTGGCTGGTTTTTAACCAAAATGTTAATAACCAGCCAATTGGGAGTCAGGCTCACGCACGAAGGGTTCCATATCATTATCAATCACAAAACAATCATGTTTGTTGTATGTGAACTCCACAATACATATAAATATAGCCCAATCTAGCCGCAAACTAAGCACTTCGCTTGAATATGGGTACTCGACAATGGATTATACCTTCTACATATTATCCGTGCAAAAATCATTAAAATTGTTTCAATCGAGATTTGTTAGCAACAGAGATACGTAATCAGATTGCCACCCATCGCAGCAGAAAAATAAAAAGCAAATCATTTTCTTGAACAGATCAATTTATCATCAATTTATAGATTACGATTTCTCCAAAAGCTCTACTTAGGTACAGCTACACAATCAAACTTGCATAATGTCGGACGAATCTAATGACTGTGAAATTACTTGTACATAATATTACAAAAACGTTTAAGGGTCAGAGAACAAAACCGCTAAGATTGTGAATAGAACGCCAACCGCAGATTGTACCTCTGAATGTGCTCGAGGAATCGGACAAATTAATCAAGGCTTGTGGCATAACCTCACAAGGTTAGTATTTGTCGTGAATGAATGGAAGCTGATTAGTTGAAGAAGTACCTAATATTGTGAGTGTAGGTAAGTATGTAGGTACCTATATGCTACGTATAGTCAGATACAGGATTTTCCTACTTACCTACTCAGACTTATATCAAAATTTGGACATCAAGTAATTTTAGTTACCCACATTTTCCCGAGTCTTAATCGCGTAGGTATTACTATTTATTTTCTTACCTCGACGTTTCAGGTTCCTCGGGTTCCAGTCCTCTCGCGACCAAGACCATTGTACCGTGGTTGAAACGTCGAGGTAAGAAAATAAATAGTAATACGCGATTTTAAGACCCGGGAAAATGTAAAGCTATGTTAATAAATCGTGTGAATTTAAAAAGTTTATCAAGTAATTTTGTACTTAGTACACATTAATTTGGAAATCATTATTTATTCTAGATGATATCTGTGTGTCCTGTGTCAAATGATACGACTCAAAAATAGTAACTTTTCAGGAGAACAAAAATAAAGTTAAAAAGGTAGGTACTAGTTACTACTTTACTTAGTAAAGTTACTATTTTACTATTAGAAACAAAAACAAGCTAATAAAAAATTGCTAATAATGCAGTAATTTGCATATTATATTATGTATATGACTCAGTTGTCTGATCTAATCGATAATTGTACTATATAACTAAATGTGAAAGTTTGTAAGTAAACGAGTATGTTTGTTATTCCTTTAAGCAAAAACTACTGAACCGGTTGCGATGAAACTTTGTGTGCAGATAGCTGGAAATCGGGATTAATTTTTATTTCGATATACCCGCGGGATCGGAACTTATGCGGGTGAAACTTCGGGACACAGCTAGTAGTAAATATAAGTGATATAAATGCAATTTGTCAATAGATTCATTAGATATTCAATAATCTAGAAATACCAGCTGTTATGTACAATTACAATTATAGGTAGGTACATACATACAACCATGTACATACAACCATGTGTTAATATTGGCAAATAGACGTATTAATGAGTCTACAACATCGACAATGATGACAGCATTATGATATAATGTGATAGACGCAAATCAAAACAGCAGATCTGATGATAAATAGTTTTTTGTCAGTATTCTTGTTTAACAATTTGTAGTGTAGGTGGGTATAAATTGAATGTTCTATCTGAGGTACAAAATTAATTAAGTCTTCCACAATACTTACAGTATTTGCGATAATGAATTATAGCAAATACTCACTAGCTGCGCCTCGCGGATTCATCCGCGTTTGTCGCGCCCGATTTCTAAGAAATATAAATAGAAAAGTACATCATCTGTGAAAATTTAACTGCTACAAGAACTGGTATCACGGCTTATGAAATACAGCCTGTTGACAGAAAAAAACAGAAAGACAGACAGTGAAGTCTTAGTAAATAGGTCCCGTTTTCTATTTACCTAAAACATCTACTTAACATCATCTACTTCATCATCATCTCATCTACTTTACTTCCTAGTTAAAACTCCATATTATTGAGTTGCCCAAAAGATAGACCTTAACGTCCATAATTACGAAGAAAGGAACTCATACCATTTAATTATCTTTCTTCCTTAATAAGTGCTTTGTAAACTCGTTCCCACGGTTAGGGTCTCGCGGATACAATTGAACTTCGTGCTTACAGCCTGGTGACAGACAATCAAACGGACAGTTGAGTTTTAGTAAAAGGATCCTGTTTTTACTAGTATCTAAAATGGCACAACTATCCCTCGGCTCCATTCTATATTTTTTTTCAAACTTTTATTTTTATGTCAGCCATTTTTTGGAAGTTTCGCTACATCTTTCGAAGTACGAATTTATCCAAAAATACCAACAATCGCAGAGTAATCATGATTAACCCAAATATATTGGAATTATAATGATCTGCATTGCCGACTAGTCGGCCGGGCAGTCGGCTAGTCTGCTAGTCGGCAGAACCCTTAGTCGGCCCATCCCTAGTTTTTACCCTTTGGGACACCTAGTTAGGTAGATACCAACTTCTTGGTTAAAACTCCATATTTTTGAGTTGCCCAAAAGATCCCTCAACATCCATAATTACGAAGAAAGGGACTCATACTCATACCATTTAATTATCCTCCTTAATAAGTGCTTTGTTAACTTGTTCCCACGGCTGGGGTCTCACGGATACATGAACTTCGTGTTTTACTAATCCAATAGACATTGACATTGCTTAGGAAAAAGTATAGCGTGAGGTATTCCATTGTAGAATTTATTATTGGTGTCTATTCGGAAAAGTCTATGGGAATTATGGAATCTTAATTATGTGTAGGTATTTGATTTGGTACCCTTTTTAAGTGGAAAGTCTACAATACTCTTTTTAGGGTTCCGTAGCCAAATGGCAAAAAACGGAACCCTTATAGATTTTTCTAAGCAAACTTTATAAATCGACTGCGTCCTCCGTAGATAAAGACATTATAGAAAATATGTTTATGCCATAACTCATAAGTACCTATACCTATCAGCCATGACCATGACATTTTCATATTCTAGATTTTCAAAATTTTATTTCTATTCTAATTGGAAAATAAAAAAAAACGTAGGGGCGCAGATTTTATAGCATAAACATATTTGCTGTAATGTCTTTATCTAAGGACGAAACAGTCGACAACGTTTGCTTGGAGAAAGAGTAGGTGGACTTTCCTCTTAGTTATAAACCCTACGTTTTGATTTTTTCCATAATATGAAAACATCAAAACGTAGGGGCATGGTCATGCATGACTGATATTATTCTAATGTCTTTATGAAGGGAGGAAACAGTCAACCACGTTTGGTAAGTTTGTTTGGAGAAAAGAGTACCTAGGTAGACTTTCCCCTTAAAGCAGGGGTCCCCTAAGTGGGGGGCTAGATATATAGGACTAGCATAGATATTCACAGGAGGGCACGGGCCACCTGTGTAGTCAGGTATAAAAACCTAAAGAATGCATTCCAGACTGCGCGATACGACCAATGAAATTATTTAACATTGACGCCTGTCAAGAACATAAAATTGTTTTCTCAGTCGGCGAATGTTAAGAACCTTATCGGCCCTGCGGCCTCTTCACGGGCGCTATCAAAGTTATTTGGTACTTACCAAATAGTTCTTGCTTGTGTGACTTTGTAAAACTTTAATGAGCAATATACCTAAATACTTATTTTGTTATTAAATACTTTTTTTTTTTTAATCTGACCTGATAATCTGGATTGTAGGACGGGGGGGGGGCGGATTTTTTTTTATGGTCGAAAGGGGGCGCGACTCAAATAAGTTAGGGAACCCCTGCCTTAAAGGATGTATTTTATTGTTTAAGGTTTGTAGGTAGACGTTTTGAAGATCGTTGTGATTTTATCAAATCAATTGACCGGATTCTCAAGTGAATGAATTTGGTCGACTCCTTAATTGGCAATTCCAATTGTACCGTTTAGTCCCCTATAAAATTAAATTAATCTCGAAATAAATTTCAGGTCGCATCGCTTAACTTTGATAAAATGGACAATGGACATGCATTATTTCATTAGACTTATACCAAACTAGCAGTGCCCCGCGGTTTCACCCGCATAAGTTCCGAACCCGCGGAAAAATTGGAATAAAAAGTAGCAATGTATTATTCCAGATCTCCAGCAACCGCCAGCAGGCTAAGTAATATCGTGCTGAGTTATTGGAGGTTGAAAACAAAGATCAATGAAGTAAAGACTCATACTGCAAATCAAGCAGCTCCATAGAAATTGTGTCATAGTTATCATACCCCTTTTAATTAAATAGATCCCTATTACCCTTCTCTGACACTTCTTGTCTACTTCGTCCCTATTTCTTGTCTGATAACATAATAGTAGACGTTACCAGACAAATTCAAACACTTTATGAAAAGATAAAAAGTTGGGAGTGCCCCAGGGTTTACTTCAGTTCCTAATTTAATCATCGTTTACGGCTAAGACAACAAAAATTGTCAAGACCTAATTCCTTTCGAATACCAAACGTTTAGACATAAAAAGCTTGATTATATTAACACAATTAGCAGTGACCTATTAGTCAGCCTTCATTGAACTAATTTGTCCACGTGATTGTCGTGCAAATGTCAGTCGGCACGTAGAGGCGCGGTAGTTTACTATTGTGAGATCATCGGAATCCATAGAATTGGTCGTTCGTTACGCTGTATTTGGACGCTTCACTGCACCCATGGGAGGGTTCTAAAACCTTGTTTTGAACGTTTTCGGATGAAGCGAAACGATTAGAGCTGGGTCACGGACTATCAAAATTCTTGAATAAGCATCGCTGCACAGAACACAGCCCTTTTGCAGTTACGTAAATGGCTTGAAATTTTGTTCTTTAAATCTTTTTGCTGCTTTTGTTTTTTTAGCAGGTCAAATGGTGTCTGTTAATTAACATCGTTTTAGTGTTTCTAACCAAGTTAGCTTAGCTTAGCTCTAAGTTATTAGTAGAGTTATTTGATACCTAAGTGGAGTTCAGGACTCCCCAAACGCCACAACCGTTGTGCAGTAACGTAAATGACTTGAAATGAAGTACTTTAAATCTTTTTTCTGCGCTGGTTTTTTAGCTTTAAAATAGGTAAGTATAACAAATGATGTCTATTAATTAACATCTTTCTAGTGTTTCTAACCAAATTAGCATATTAGATCTAAGTTATTAGTAGACTAATTTGATACCTAAGAGGAAATCAAGACACTCCAAATGCCCCAGAAAGTAGAAAAACAAACAGTCTAGCTCCACAAGTCCAAAGAGAAGACATTCAAACAATTATGTCTATAGTCGATGATAATTTTATCGACAAACCCGTTGCAGTCCAACCATCAATCGCCAACTCAAGCGTTACCATGTTTAATTAAGATTTATTTTTAATTATACACGGTCGGGCATCGAACCCGAATCAAACTCGAGTGCACGTCGTCCATCCTAATCCTTAGCCAATGGCGTTTTATGGTCTGACATTAGTGATGCGAAAAGCATTGCATGATATCGATACGTGCATTCAGAATCGATTTGGAACAAAAAGTGGAACCGAGAATTTGAACTAGGAAGATTATAATGGTTGTGGAGTTGTCTTTAATGGTTCACAGTGATGCCTTAATATGCCATTGGTTTTTGTTCTACTGAGAAAATAACTCTCGTCCACCCATGATGAAGTGTGTGATTTGTTAAGGGGAAAGTCTTCCTACTATTTTCTCCATACAAACTTTGCAAAGGTAGTCGACTGTTTCCTCCCTGGATAAACGTTAGAGGACATTAGAGAAAATATGTTTATGCCAACAGTCGACTAAGTTTGTATGGAGAACGAGTAGGTAGGTGATGATGATGAAAAAACTATACCGCCGATACCACGAGCGTGTTAATCCTAAGGTATTTGGTTGCCTGGCGGTGCTATGAGCACAAACTCTTATTCTTTCTTCAAAGTTATTTTAAACGTAATAAACAGATCATTATCCAGACATAATGGAACATTAAACTCATCAATATATGCGTTCAGATATTTTTGAACAAAACTGAGTTACCTATAAGCGCGTACAAAAGCATTCCACACTAGATAAGGACGGATCAGACAGGTTAAGTACAAGGAAATTTAAACTATAGGGAATAGAGAAAACATCTACGCCTTTTACACAGAAAATGTCAGACCTTCAGAGAAGGTAGATAGGATTGTAACACCAAAAAATTAAAAATTACCTACAATAAAAAGAAAAACATAAACAACTTAAATCTAGGTCGCACAATGGGCGGCCTTATCGCTTAAAGCGATCTCTTCCAGGCAACCTTTGGATGGACAAGAAGCGAAAAAACTGAAAGGTAGGGTATTAGAAGGAGAAAGAGGAGAAGGTAGAAGGAGGTGGTTCTCAATTCGATTTTGCTGTTTTTGTTTTAAAAAATATAAGCTATTATTATATTATTATTATTTTTTTATTAAGTAATTATTATTTTAATTAGAAAATAAAAAATAAAAAAGGTAGATGCATTGTCATGAGTTCATGACAGATATAAGTTTTTTGGCATAAACATATTTGCTCTAATGTCTTTATCCAGGGAGGAAAATTTAAACTACGTTTGTATGGAGAAAGAGAATGGAGACTATCCTCTTAAACAGGGATAATAGGTGCCTTCTTCAAAATAGTATAATATTAAACTATTATATTAGGAATATCAGAATAACAAGTAGCCTATGTGTTAATCCAGATCTTCAGCAATCTGCATACCAAGTTTCATCGCAATCGGTTCAGTAGTTTTTGGGTGAAGAACTAACAAATATACACGTTTACTTACTTACACACAATAAACTTCCACATTTATAAAATTAAATAGCATATCTAATATATGTCGCGACTTAATGAAACTATATGACAGTGATACAGATGTTCTTTCTACGCGCCTGTAATATTAAATATCATTGGGTAGGTACAACATATAAAAAAATTGGTTAAGACGTTCCCATGCTCGATTCACACGGACCGTCACACCCCGTGCGCAATAGCAACGTAGGAAGGTAGGTAGTTCAATTGTCGGGGTTGGCCGGCCTTTGACCTCTCATATTCATGGCACAAGCATGGGTTTAGTAAACTGTGCTAGGTTGTAAGTAACCTACTCTAGATCCAGATAAATTGTAACCCTAATACCCTTATTAACAAACGTCGAGTAAGTTCGGAATAATATTACTACTTTTTGATTCCGTCTGTCAACTTTGAAAGTTCTTGCCACGACAAAGCATGTTCTCACTACTCCGACCTTATTCCACGTTTATTAATAAATGTTTAAAATGGTGAATAAAGTTGACATTAAAATTCGATAGCTGTCCTTTTCGCTTTAGCCACAGAATACATAAATAGTACAACTTTAGCTTAAAATGATGTAGTACATCTCGCTCTTGCTTCGAACTCATTTATAAGGCGCATCTGACGCACACATCACTTATCTAGAGATTAGCCTCCTTTCCTTACTTATAAACAACTAGCTGCGTCCCGCGGTTTCACGCTCGTAAGTCCCGATCCCGTGGGAATATCGGGATCAAAATGGCCTATGTTACTCAGGGTGAATGTAGGTAGCTTTCTAATGGTGAAAGAATTTTTGAAATCGGCTCAGTAGTTTTTGAGTTAATTCATTACAAACATACATACAGACACACACACACACACACAAATACAAATCTTTTTCTATTTATAATATTAGTGGTAGATGACTAAGTTTATGTAGCGTTTGTCTATGTCTGTTTACTTTGAAACTTCATGTCCCAGTAAAGACAAACGAAAACGATACATAGTTTATGCAGCTGTTTATAAGTAAGGGGGTAAATTATAGCATCCTCCATACAAGTTTTGTTTGCATTGCATCAAAACCAGGGAGTACTTTTTCCATACAAACGTAGTCGACTTGTACTGTTTCCTCCTTGCTGGATAAAGACATTAGAGCAAATATTTTTATGCCGTAAAACCTATATCTGCCATGACCATGCCCCTACCTACGTTTAGTTTTTTTTTTCATTTTCTATTAGAATAGAAATAAAATTCTGAAATATTTTATAATAAAAAAAATGAAAACGTAAGGGCATGGTCACGGTTGTTAAAGGACTCTGGCATAAACATATTTTTTCTAATATCTTTATCCAGGGACGACTACGTTTGTAAAGTTTGTATGAAGAAAAGAGTATTGTAGACTGTCCTCTTAAAAACGAAAAAAATGAGTTTAATTTCAATTCGATATCGCGAAAATCGAGGAAAAATCTTTGTAGGTAGGTAGTTTACTTTTTGCTGATTGATATCTTTAAATTATCAACCATTAAATCGGATGATTGGATAAATACTGAAACGTACTGGTAGGAAATTAATAGATTTTTTGGCGTGACCAAACCGGATTGCACTTCTTGAATGTTGAAAGATTCTTAGACCGCATTGACCATCCGGCAGATGTGATCCTATTTTACAAAAAGAACAAATATCTATACCTACTCTACTTCAGAAACTAAGATCAAAAATGTAAACAAAGAACTGGCAATTTTATACATAACGGAACTTTGACATTTTATCAAACAATTAAAATGTACTAGTAGTCGGCCAAAAGCAGCTGACCTATATAACAAAAAAGAAATAGGTAGGTATATAAAAATTACCTATAAGTACTTACTATTCCAACAATACATAACGGAACTGTGACATTTTATCAAACAATTAAAATATGCTCCATCCCCTATCTCAAAATAGCGCAAAAACATCCCAAGATGCATTCGAAGTTCGAACAAAGCACAAAGGCATGTTTTACAAAAAGGTGACCTTTACCAGACGAAGCAACTGCCAAAATCGTACACATCTGCAGAACATCGCAATTTGAAGTCGAGCGCAGGCGCAGCGCAGGTGCGCGCGCACATGGTAGCACTTTAACTTATTTTTAGGATTCCGTAGCAGATAAGCTAGCGAACAGTCTCGAAACTGAAAGATTATTCATTCCTTATACGTTCATTGACTTCTCACGGCCGAATACAGAAACGCAACTCAAAATTTGAGTTCTACTCAAACAACTAAGCACCTCTCAAATTCAAAAATTCCTATACATTTTTTCAATTTAGAAGCTGCTCAATTAATTAAGTACGCCTCAAATTTTAAGTGGCGTTTCTGTATTCGGCTGTTAGCCACACAATAGTTTGAAAACCTATATGCCGACCGTCCATTGCCAACTACCTACACAGAGTAAGTTTAGCTTAGCTCGCCAGTTCGAACAAGCAAGCACAGCTGGCACAGTTTGTATGTTGTGTACAATTTGAAGGTTTTTAAGTCGCTAGTGGTTTCTTCTAGGTAAGCGTGCTCCACCTTAGACACCATCGCATCGTCACTTCGATGACGAGTGAACTTATTTCTTCGACTCCGTTGCGACAACGCACTTTTTACCCGGCTGCAAGGAAAGGGTTATGTTTTTCGCACCTATCTTGTGTGTTTGTAATATTATTCTTTATTCCCTCGTATTTTCCAAACCACTTAAAGGTTTTCATTATTTAGGGTATCGTTAGATTCGTCTCACCAGTCCAATGGTTCTTAGATAGTTGACATAAAATAAAAATCTAAATGGCGACCACCAGACGCCATATTGTTTAAAATAAAAATTGACAATGTCGAGTGGGGTATCCTCGATTAGGTATTTAAAATTCATTCTTAGCTTTCCTTGATCATTTTTCATTTAATTATCCTATTTATCAATACTTATTATTTTGTTTAAATGTTCTTCTAATTTTGTACAGAACCTCAGTTCAATACTGATCATAATCACATTACTATCAACATCTAACAAATGAGCTATTTCAATTTACAAACCGTTAGTAACGGAGTTGTAAGACAAGAAATGAATCATAACGCGAACGTTTACTCAAAATAAGATAAAAGTGAATGCTATTGAAGCTCACACTTTGTGTGGGTCAAGTCAATACAGACAGTAGATAAAGCCCCTCACAACGGAGGGCGATTTCTTAGAACTAAACATTACATACAACAAACTTCTTTGTCGCATTCTTGGAATACAAACTCAATGTCATGGCCAACTGCTCTCGTCAGAATATTTTATTTGTTTCTATGCTCTCGATCCTATGCTTTAAAATTTTAAGGACGTGGTGCCGATTTTCTAGTCCTTTAGACTAGACGATTTTCTAGACATTATAGCAAATATGTTTATGCCACAAAACCTATATCTGTCATGACAATGCATCTACCTTTTCATTTTTATTTAATTTTGTAATTAAAATAATAATAAAAAAATAATAAAATGAAAAGGTAGAGATGCATAGTCATGAGTTCATGACAGATATAAGTTTTATGGCATAAACATATTTGCTCTAATGTCTTTATCCAGGGAGGAAAATGTAAACTAACGTTTGTATGGAGACTATCCTCTTAAGAACGTGGCGACTATTAAAGGGTCCCCACCGCAAGGTTTTCCAAAATATTCATTCGAAATGAAATAAAACGGTGAAACATTTTTTTCATTGAAAAATGTTTCACCGTTTTATTTATTTTATAAAAGAAAAATCTTAATCCGAATAATATCGATATTAAGGTAGAAAACTAAATTTTTCATAATAAAATTTATTTTGGTATTAAGTTTGTATGGAAATGGTAACGGTCGCCACGTTCTTAAGCATAAATACTTGCACTCGGCGAGAATCGAACTCGCAACCTTCTGCATTGCAGTGCCACAGAGGCCAGCAAATAAACCAGTAAGCGGCCAAGCGCGAGTCGGACCAAGAACGAAGGGTTCCGTATTATTATCACAAAAAACACGTTTGTTGTATGGCAGCCCCACTTAAATATTACCTATCTAGCTTCACGGTTTATGAGATACAGCCTGACCTGACAGACACACAGACTGACAGTAGAGCAAATAGATCCCGTTTTTACCCTTTGGGTAAGGATCCCTAGAAATGCCAAACTGCCTATGTAACTCCGAATTCCAGGTAAGTAGAGGTAAATATTGATTCTAGTGACCTAATTTATAAGAACTAGGTTACCTAGTACCTACCTAGTCTATCAGCTGTTAGGTAACTCAGCAATCGGGCATTTTATTCTGCAGCAGTCTCGTCGTTTGGCGCATCAAAGAATAAAATTAATCTAAGGTAGTAGGTACGACTTTTAACAAACATGGTTGTAGAAATATTTTTAGGAATAAATACCTAGATCTTCAAAAATATACTCGCGGCGAGGCTCGAACTCATGGACTTATCACTAGAAATAGATTTTTTTTTTCATTACAAATAGGTACCTACCTACCTATTGTTTCTAAAAGTTAACTAGTTAATTAAATATCATTTTGAAAAAGAGTTTAACCTTAGTAATAACCCTAATAATACGATGGATACACAACCCTAATACCTACCTAGGTCATAGAGACATGGAATTTTAAGAGTGTGTCCTTTGTCTAAGAAAGGGTTTTTGGGAAATCCCGAGGCATCGGGACTGACGCGAGTGAAACTGTGGGACTGACCTACCTACCTAGTTATTTATAGGTAAATACCTAAGTCCAATTTTGTTCGATATCTCTCCAGAAACTTCTGAAAGATTTAATAGCCTTTGTTCTCAAGGATTCTAAACTATCTACTCTCCCCCTTTGGCAATAAGTGTGCATGCAATTTTTCAATCTAATTCCCATTGTTATTTGATTTCATGATGTCTGAACATTTGGGGGAAGATCTAGGTAGGGACCTAAATAGGTAGGTACAGTTGGCTTTAAAAGCGGTTATCCACCATCGAGAGTAAGTCCAGTTATTTATAAAGAGCACCTGCAAAATATATTCATAGGTGCCATTCGTGGACTAGGCTAGGTGCTATTCGTTATTCGGCTGGGTGACCTTCCGGGCCTATATTTATTGATGCTGAATAGGCATAATCGGTTAAAACCCTAAAAGATGGCAAATTTAAAAGTTTACTTAAGTACCTTAAAAAAATCTCGTATTTTTAACAGACTTCCAAAAAAGGACGAGGTTTTTAAGTTTTTACCTCGACCGTGCTCCCTCCATAGACTTTCGTAATATTCTGTGGTCGAGATAAGAAAAAATACGTGATTAAGACATGGGTTTTTTTGAGTCGGCTCCTAGGTACTACAAATCGCGTGAGTTTAAAAAGTTTATCCACGGTGGATACCCGCTTTTGTTAAGCAGACTGTACATGTTAGTACTGTTGCCGTGCCATGTTGTTGGGTAGTTCAGAATCAATTTGCCAAATTGCTTTCTGAGTGCCTCATTTGTATTTATGGCAATGACTTTTTATTCGGATACCTTTCTAGATGTAAGGTAGGTAGGTACTACCTATTTGGGCATGTACATAACTGTCTGGGGCCTTATTCTGTTGATTGGGTTGGTAGTTGGTTCCTATTTATTTCCAGATGGCTATTCTGACCGAGAAGGCCTACCTAGGTAAAGATAGGCCTCCTGGTTAAGTAGTAGATAGGTAAGTATGTACTACCTACCTACCCAGCTTCCGAGTCGCGGCAATTGCCCGAGTTCGAGTCTGCTTTCCTTGGTTGCACCGGCCTGCGTATCGGACGGAACACGAACTTGGATTTCAGGAGTGAACGTTTCTAGTTTGTTAATGAATGGTAGTTATGTTTGCCTGCCTACCTAGATAAGTAAGAACTAGTGATGCGCCGAGTACCAGTTTTACCGAGTAACCGAGTACCGAGTATTACTCGGTACAAAATTTACCGAGCCGAGTACTCTGCCGAGTTACTCGGTTCATTTAAATAACCGCGAAAACAAGTTTGCAACGCGCTCTAGACGACGCCCGACAGGCGAGGCGACTCGAAGCAAGCAGGTTTTCTTCTTTACTAGCTACGCCCGCGGTCCATCATCATCATCATCCGAGCGATGTTCCTGATGGGAACATCTCATCATCAACACTCTTGGGAGCCCGGAGTCCACTATCCTATTTTTACGTCTCTACTTCGCACGATCTTTGGCATCCCGTGTAGTGAGGCCGTTTGCACACATATCTGTTCTCTCGCAGTCAAGCCAGCCTTTCTTCCCAATTTGCTGCGGTCGGGCGGAGGCGCCATACCAAAACATTTGTTCCCTACGTAACTAGCCGGACCATCGTAAACGCCATTCTTGCATGGTCATTGGCCATTCTTCTCGGGCATGAAGGCTGCCCCTGATGCCGGAGTTTCTGACGCGGTCTTTTCACGTCACTCCACATATCCAGCGCAGCATTTTCATCTTCATGAAACGCAGCTCCTGCTCATGTCGTCCAAGCACTGGCCACTATCACTATCGTACAAAAGGACAGGTCTAGTGATCGTTTTATACACTTTTTCCTCTTAGATCAACCGGTATTTTGGGGTCGCAGACGATACCAGTTACCTCTCGATGTCGTCGGACGCCGGAAGCACAAATCCCAAGTACTTAAACTGGTCTATCCGTTTGACCATACGACTGTCTACACAGGTGTGCTATCTACATGCACAAAGAAGGGTGAGCCGCCGGGAAGAAGGGTGGGTGCAGTCGGAAGACCATCGCTGCTGCTATGTTATTTTACACTAGCAGCAGCATTATGCTGAGGCTGCGCCTATTCGGGCAGCACACTACTCTCTACGTATATTTTGTTATTATCTTTATTGTGTCCATAATGTTATTTACTTTTTCTTGTTATGTAGTTGTGTGCTTGTCTGAATAAATCTATTTTCTTTCTTCTTCTTTCAAAGTGGCCTTAGCCACTTTGGGCGTGTAGATAGCGGGTCCATTAAGAAGACCGAACTAGCGTTTGAGGACACGACCTGTCCAAACCAGATCCCTGACGATTGCTCTTGGGAGTAACCTGACGGTACAGCAACCCCTTATCAGGCGTAATCATTGGCAGAAGTCCGGAAGGAGTTCCGATGTCTGCACCTCTTTATACTGCTTATTTAGCAGCTCGTGGAAATATGAGCGCCATCTCTCCTTCACCACGAGGTCCTCGTATAGCAGGTTGCCATCGGGATTTTTTACATTGCGGCACATGGATATATCCTGCGCCGCTTTGATCCCAGAACATGCCTACTTATAAATAAACTTCTGCCCCTCAGACGTTTTCAACTTATCGTACAATGGCTGTCAGTGGTGCTGTCTGTCTCTGGCTACTGCTCTTTTAGTGGCACGTTTGGCGGACCTGTACGCGTCGCGATCTTCAGGAGAGTTAGGCGCTTGCCACTTTACCAGCTTATGTGTCGATATAAAGTTGAAAAATGAAAAAGGAACAAACAAATACACAAACTTTTACACTAAATTAAGAAGCCAAAGCAGTACACAGATGAATCCTACACAGATAATATATCTATATACTAATATTATAAAGCGGAAGAGTTTGTTCGTTTTTTTGTTTGTTTGTTTGAACGCGCTAATCTCAGGAACCACTGGTCCGATTTGAAAAATTCTTTCGGTGTTAGATAGTCCATTTATTGAGGATGGCTATAGGCTATATTATATTTTCAAAAAAAATAGGGATCCTTACTAAAAGTTCAATAATGTAACACAAGGTGTGAAAAAAATGACCAAAAAATTCCTTACGCCGCGTGCGCTGCGAAAACTATTGGATATAGAACAAAACTATGTACTACAACTTTGTAGAACATGTAATTGTCTACAAAATACATCGCGACACCATATATCTAACTATTGTAGTTATCTCACAATAAGTGTTTTTGTAATTTTTGTAAATAATTAAAATGCCGTCGCTTTAATAACCTTTAATTTTGTACCTTGGTATTAATCCTTATCAAAATAAATTACTTCATATTCAAGACGAATTCAATACCTTTTTAGGACCTTTTAAATTATTTAATTCGGACATTTCATTCAAAAGATATCGCGATATTAAAAATGTAAGCATGTTGCAACCAAATAAGTATTAAGTATTGCGCGCGCATGTATGAGCGCGGTCGGCTACTTGCAAAGCGGTTGTGCTCAGCGATACTTTTTAATACTTCTTTTTTAGGGTTCCGTACCCAAAGGGTAAAACCGAAACCCTATTACTGAGTCTTCGCTGTCTGTCTGTCCGTCTGTCCGTCTGTCACCAGGCTGTATCTCATGAACCGTTATAGCTAGACGGTTGACATTTTCACAGAAGATGTATTTCGGTAGCCGCTACAACAACAAATACGAAAAGCAAAATAAAACAAAAATTTAAGAGGGGCTCCCATACAACAAACGTCTTTTTTAGTTATTGTTGTCAATTTCCGTATCTAATTGGATTTTGTTTTATATCATTTTTGTACAGATGTTATAAGTACAGAATAATAAATAAACAAATCTAGCTGTGTAGCCCCGACATTAGCTGTGTAGCCCCGGCATAGAATAGGGTTACCCCATCTCATCCCGTGGGTGTCGTTAAGGCGACTAAGGGATCTGAGGGAGATTAGCTAACCTTAAGTACTCCCCGCGCGGTGGCGGATAAACGGCTTGATCCCTAAGAGGGTTGGTGTCAGGCAGGCGGCCGGCCGTAAAAACATTGCCAAATCTAATTGCAGCAGGTATGGTCAATGATGACTTACCGTCTGCGCCGACCCCGAATAAAAAAAAACAATTTGGGGTTTATCGGACCCCGGGCTCCCGAGAGGGATGCAACCGGGAACATCGCTCAGATGAGAAGAAATAAATAAACAAATCCTGAAAGTCACTTTTCTACGCGGACGAAGTCGCGGGCACTGCTAGTATCTATATATATCCGAGTTACTCGGCTCATGAACCGAGTACCGAGGCCGAGTACGAGTAGTAAAAAACTGCCGAGTACCCGAGTACTCGGCAGAGTACTCGGCGCATCTCTAGTAAGAACCTAGTACCTATATTTAATAATTTTATACTTATTATCAATAACAATTATTGTTTTAGGTAGGTACCTACCTAACCTACCTCCTCTAGCTAGGTTATTTGTTATCGCCGAAAAGGTCAATAGATTAAGTTAGTTTCTATTTTGGTCATTTTTCGTCATGAACGAAGCAAATTGGTTAGATTATGTTGCTCAACTAAGTAGTTAGGTAGGTAGGTACCTACACTTAATAGGTTCTTACAAATTGGCAAGAAAATAATCTTGAATCAAAACTACCCACTGACTTCGATTAGGCAACTAACAATCAAACGAACAATCAAACGCCTTCTTCTGTTCTGTTCTGTGTTGTGTGGCTCACCCACTTAGTGATAGATATTTCAGGTCGCCCTAAATCCTCTGCCTTGACCTAGCGGCTATGAAGAAGAAGCGATAACAACCGGGACTGCATAACGTGCCTTCCGAAGCACAAAAAAATAAAAAAATATATCACGTTTAAAAAAAGAACTCACCGTTAACAATGAACCTGTGTCTATCGTTCGTCAGTTCCTTGGACAGTTTCGGGCATTCCTTATTCAAAACAGTACACAATTCATTCAACTTCACACTGTTTTGTTTACTAACAATCTGCACGAAATAATTACACTTCTCACTGTCATCGGCACTGGTAATTAATTCTAGATCGTTTACGTTAAATATTCCTTTTTTAACTAAAACGTCTAGTATGTTTGTTTCGGTTAGTTCTCGTAGTAAAATATGTTTGTGCCGGTGAAGCCCGGCGACGACGTCACCGGTCGCGCGCGCCGCCATCATTCAACTGACGGACTGAAGTGAAGGAGACTGGAGACTGGAGACAGAGAGAAAATAGGCGCGGGTCGGGTCGAGGGAAAATGTTGTATTGTATGTATACGTATAGCCCCTTGCGTTGCGGTACATTACATACCTATGTTGAATAAGAACTAATTCCGTATTTTTAATTGTTTAATTTAAGTTATGCACAAAAACATAGTTACATTGCACAAGTTATTGAAAAGCTTGTAGAAATATCATTGCGGTATTATTTTATGCCGTTAGTTGAAGCGTTTTGGTGGCTAAGGGTTTATTAAAGTGGCACCTCATTCCCTCAACGCCTTCCTGCCGCAAAACCAAAGGTAGTGTTAAATAGGTATTATCTGAATATTGACCTTTAAAGTTGAGTCATGATCTAAGAATCATGAACTTACTAAATCATGTAGTAGGTCACCCTACCAACACTGTATTTTTTGTAGGTACCTACATATTTATTGTCGCCATAAAGTTAGATATTTGCATTTGTCGTATTAACCTAATTATGTTATTATTATTACGAATAAATACCTTCCTACCTACCTATGTAAAACTTCGATAATATTTCATTTTTCATTGAAGGAAGGCATTGAAGGCAGGAGTGTATTTTGTTTACATAACTTTTTTGAATTTCAGCATACAAAAACTTCAGAAAGATTTAAATTTTCGCGGCTCGGCAAATGTGTTTGTTTTTAGCGGTTAGTGATTGTAGGGAAGGTCGTTTTAATCGACTAATCAAATTGAGTCGATTATTATAATCGATTTCTTTCATTTTCTCAAGGTTGGCTATCTGTAGATGTTTGTTTGCTTCATTTGCTTGCTTCGTTCGCTGCAACTTCAGACCAACAGGCGTTTGCTTGATAACCTAGATTGTTTATTTTCTGTGTTGTAAATTAAAAATTATGAAAATAGTTGATTTTACCGATAAAATCTACTTGTAAATGAAATAAAGTGTTTGAAAAGGTCGACGTAATTTATTTTTAGGCAATGGCGCCTAAGTCTAAAAATTCCTTGGAAGGTAAGCCACATAAAAAAACAAGGCACCGATAATTTCATAAAACTTACTTTATTTTTTGATTTGTATTACTAGATGAATATTTATGTATGTATGCCGTAGTTTTCAATCACCGTAAATGTTTACTTCCAGTGAATTTTTGTTATTTTGTGTATTACTAATAAGAATAACATAATTTCGACTTTGAAGTGAATGTGCTTCCCAGTCTATTTTGCCTTTTCATTTGCTTTCAGAGACCGATTCCGGTTCTGATTCGGACAGTGGCTCAAGTGGAAGTCGCAGTAAAAGCCCCAGCCCCACACGCTCTGGAAAAGGAGATAGCAAATCGAGGTAATAATAAGGAATATCTTTGTCACGTCACTCACAAGTAGTATTATTAGTAGGGGTGCACTTTAGAATCCTACGTCACGAATTTGTATAAAAAAAGACTTGTAGGAGATAGAGGAGAAAGAGGACTAACCATTATTGCTAGTATTATGTTGAGCAATGAAAAAAAAAAATTTCATACATTTTTACTTGAACTTCGAAAAAAATATACGGATCACCCCGACTTGGATAGGTTAGGTTAATGTTAGAACATGATTACACGCAGCGCTTTGGCGAGCGAGCGAAGCGAGCGTGCCGCAGCAGCGGTCGCCAAAGCGCCTAATACTATCTATGAATAAAACTAAGCTGCGAAGCTGAGTGTCTGGTGCTGCTTTTTGTCACGCAAGGGCTGAGAGGCTGCTGCTACAGCCCTTGCGTCGCGCTTGTGCCCACACATATTCAAATTTTAGAGAAATTATAACCTCTAAATTATTATTATATTTATGGATTTTTTTAAATTACGCATCTGCTCAAGGGGGGAAGGTGTTAGAGGGGTTGCACAACACTGCCCCCCTCCCCCCCACCTCTCCCTACCCCCAAAATCGTGACGTAGGATTCTAAAGTGCAACCATTAGTAGCACTAGAGTAGTATTAGAGTTTTCAGGTACGCTCTAAAGCCTCTAACTTGACCTAACAATTGCTATCAGAGATAACAACCGGCACTAGGGCCGACTGCACCGGAGGAGCTCGAGAAAATGATCTTTGACACAAATTATCAGTCAACCATCCAAGTAATGACCTTACTAGGGTAATACAAACTCTCTATAATGGTATGAATTTCTCATTATTGCTATTACCATGGTAGTACAACCTTACTAAGAGTTCAGAATTCAGAAGTACTATTTTTTGAGTGAGACCTAAATAATTTTGTACTTATGTAACTATGTTTTCAGATCAGGAAGCCCAGCTAAATCGGGCAGCGAATCCCCAAAGTCAAACCACTCAGCCCGATCCAGAAAATCATCAAATGCTTCTCGTAGCAAGTCCAACTCTCCTGCCGGGTCTAATAGATCAAACCGGTCAGGTTCAGCCAAAAGCAACAAATCAGGGTCATCAAGCCCTGCTGAGAAAACAGCTGGAAGTCCTAAACAAGTATCAAGGTCTAGGAGCGGTTCTCGGAGCTCACATTCAGGGTCTGGCAGTGCAAGATCACGATCTGGCAGTGCTAAGTCACGTTCAGCTAGCCCAAAGTCGCGATCGGCTAGTCCTAAATCACGATCAGCCAGCCCTAAATCACGATCAGCCAGCCCTAAATCACGCTCTGGCAGCCCTAAATCACGCTCGGCCAGCCCTAAATCACGTTCCGGCAGTCCTAAATCACGCTCTGCCAGTCCTAAGTCTGCAGCACAGAGCCCTAAGTCTGGAAATGCAAGTCCCAAGAAGAGGTCTCGATCTGGTAGTTCTTCAAGGTCTAAAAGTCCACCGGCCAATCAGGATAGCAGATCTAATTCACCAAATCTCATGATTGATGATCAACAAGCTAATGAGAAAGCAAAGAGTAGATCTAGGTAAGAAATCGCATTACATAGGTATATTTTAACCATAGTAACAAACAGAGTGCATGTTTGCACTAGCCCTAGCCTAGCCCCAGTTCTAAAAATAAATAAAATAAATAAATTCTGTCAACAACACATAGCGCCATCTAGCCCCGTGGTAAGCTACTAAGCTTGTGTTACGGTGACTAGACAACGGATATACTACATAAATTTATTTTTCTTTTGTAAATACTTACATATTATACATAGAGGGACACCCAGACCAGACACAAATATTTATTTTTAAGCATAAATACTTGCACCCGGCGGGAATTGAACCCGCAACCTTCTGCATTGCAGCTTTCGTTTCGCACGACGCGCCACTGAGGTCGTCAAAAGAATAAACAAATATATTAAGACAAGAGACCGGTGTTGGTCTAGTGGTAGATACCGCGACTTTCATTCCGAAGGTCGTGGTTTCGAATCCAGGCCGACCGCGCACCAATGTCTTTTTCTTTAAGAAAAATTTAAGTGCGCTATAAACATCGCTCTTACGGTGAAGGAAAACATCGTGAGGAAACCAACATGTCCTAGGATAAACCACGGTCCGAAGGCATGGGATATTCGCCAATGCGGGGTAGGCTCCCGTGGCGTCTTAAGCCCTCTAAGAAATCACGTACAATGGCCCAATTGTGAGGCTAAGTGCGGAAAAGGCTCAGCGAAACTAACTAACTAATATATTAAGACGTTACACACAGCGCAAAATAGCCCCAAACTAAGCACTAGGCTTGTACACTAGGCATGGGTACAACAAGCCTGTTGTTGACTAGATGAAAGGATATACTACATATGGCTTACCGTATCCTCTGCCCATTGTAAATGATGATTGACCAGGGGGTTTTTTGTGGGAGGCTCGGCCATTGCTTGACCACCCACTGGCCTAAGGCTTAGAGCCAAGCGTACTTGTCCATGTTCTGATAGTAGACCCGTGAAACCACTCAGATGGGTCCGATCCCTATGTTATTCCTTTTAGATGAGCGTGTTAGAACATAGTAGACCATATCATCACTTACCATCAGGTGAGGTTATTGTCAAATGCTCATCTATGGTGTGTAGAAAACTATCTATTTTTATTTTATGATAAATGTTGTGGTACTTTCAGATCTGGTTCAAGACAGTCTAGATCGAAATCTAGGAGCAAATCCAAGTCTAAAAGTAAAAGTCGTTCTCGTTCACGATCAAAGAGCTCTAATGCATCTGAACCTGCTAGTGGTAAGATTTCATAATTATAATTACTGTGTGTAGTGTCACTGTGTCCGAGACATCGCAGACAAACTGCAAGAATGCCGCTTACGGTGGTACGGCCACGTTCTACGGAAACCGGCTAGTTACGTGGGAAACAAATGTCTTGCTATGGCGCCTCCGCCCGGCCGCGGCACATTGGGAAGACCCAAGAAGTGCTGGCTTGACGTTGTAAGATCGGATATGCGTGCTAATGGCCTCACTACACGGGATGCCGAAGATCGTGCGAAGTGGAGACGTAAAAGTAGGAAAGCGGACCCCGGGCTCTCGAGAGGGATGCAACCGGGAACATCGCTCGGATGATGATAACTGTGTGTAGAATAAAATAGTAGAATTATTCTTGTCCTTTCAAGTATAAGTTTTTATTTTAAACCGATTTACAAAAAGGAGGTTATAAATTCGGATGTATGATGTAAATAATGTTCACAGCATATTTTTCTTTTTAGCTGAAAAGAAGAAAAGGCAAGTGCTATCTGATTCAGAGAGTGATGGCGACAAAGCGACCAAACGTAAGAAAGACAGCGACAGTGGATCGGACACCAGCAGCAAGCCTAAGAAGAAAACTAAGAAGATTGTTGACTCGGATGATGAGGGGGAGGCTGAGGGTCAAGAGAAGACTGATACTGGTTAGTATCAACTACGTAAAAGAATAAAGTTAATTAGAGATGGGCCGACTAGGGGTTCTGCCGACAAGCAGACTAGCCGACTAGTCGTTTCCAAAATTGCCGACTAGTCGGCAATGCAGATCATTATAATTCCGCGATATTTAGGTTAATCATGACCACTCAGCGATTGTTGGAATTTTTGGATAAATTTGCACTTCGAAAGCTATAGCGAAACTTCAAAAAAATCTTTAAATAAAAATAAAAGTTGTTTTTTTTTTAAATTGAGCTGAGGCATAGTTATTAGATTTAAGATGTATGATGTTTAGATGATTTATGTAGGTTATGACGTGTTTTGTTTACGTTTTTCTGAAGGTACCTTCGAACTGTACTACTAATTCAATAAACATTGGTTTTATTGCATAATTGTAGTTGACGACTAGTCGGCATAATTGGCACATGGTTGTTCCTTCAAACATTGGAGGACCGTTTTTCTTTTGAATAATATGCCGAGGTTTCAGCCATTTTGCATGTTTTACTGGCTCGGCTCGATAATAGGCTCAAGTCTCAACAAATCATGCGATTTAGAACCGTCTCCTACTAATCTAAACTTTACTATCTGCAGTAACCGCTGACGCCCTATTCGGTGACGCATCTGACATCAGTACGGACGACGAGAAACGGTCGGAACGGTCGCGCAGCCGCAGCCGCAGCCGCAGCCGCTCGCGCAGCCGCAGCCGCGACCGCTCCGAGGACCGCAGGTCGCGAGACGGAGACAAGAGGAGTGGAGACGAGGTATAAACACGATATCGTTAGATATCATAAGAATATATTCATAAGAAGAAAATTGCTATTATATCACATTTTGACAGTTTTTAATACTTTGATCGCATTTAGGAGCTTAAACATGTTTAGGAATCGGTATGCAAGCCGCCCTCATAATTATTCATATAAATATACTTATACTTATTTATTCCTTCAGGATAACCGAGACAAGCCCGATGATGAGGAGCCCGAGGTGGAGATCCCTGAGACCCGCATCGATGTGGACATGCCCAAGATATGGACCGAGCTGGGCAAGGAGCTGCATTTCGTGAAGCTTCCCAACTTCCTGTCCGTGGAGACCCGGCCCTACGACCCCAACACGTACGAGGATGAGATTGATGAGGAGGAGACCCTGGATGAGGAGGGCAGAGCCAGGTTATTAAATATTCTCTTACAACTCCACTAAATATATTATACGGAACCCTATTACTGAGACTTCGCTGTCTGTCCGTCTGTCACCAGGCTGTATCTTATGAACCGTAATAGCTAGACGGTTAAATTTTTCACTGATGATTTATTTCTGTAGCCGCTATAACAATGGATTACTAAAAACAATATAAAACAATAATTTAAGGGGGGGGGGGGGGCATACAACAAACGTGATTTACATGAAAACGCAACGATACTGCGATGTATTTTTACCACTAGCGCCATCGGTCAGTGGTAAAATTTATTTTAACGTTGGCGTTGCTTTCACTGATTGGTTGGATCAGTGTTTATTTTAAGGTTCTGTACTCAATTGTGAATTTTTGATAATGGTATGGAACCCTTCGGGCGCGAGTCCGACCCTTACTTGGCCGGTTTTTTTATATTTTTTATAATGGTTACAGGTTAAAACTGAAAGTCGAGAACACGATCCGTTGGCGGACAAACTTCGACAAAGATGGCGCTGCTATAAAGGAATCTAACGCGCGGATGGTGAAGTGGTCTGATGGAAGCATGTCGCTTCATCTCGGCTCGGAAATATTCGATGTCTACAAACAACCGCTACATGTAAGTTTAATTTATTCATGCCACAAAATTCTTAAACAACAACACAAGGCAACACAATGATCGTAGGGGGGCAAAGGATCCGAGGTTGCTGGCAGCATTGCCTCTTTGTATGGCAATAGCTATCCTTTGCACCAAATAAGATCCGAAGCGGTAGTCAAACCCTCGACCCCAATTCCCCAAGTCAGGGGTTCCCTAACTTATTTCAGACGCGCCCCTTTTCGACTATAAAAAAAAATCGTCCAGATTATCAGATCAGAATAAAAAGTATCAAATAACTACTTTTATTACTTATTTAAGTTTTACAGAATCATACAAACGCGGTAACCTTTAAAAGTGCCCGTGAGTTGACCGCGGGGCCAGACTAGATGCCAATAAGGTTCTTTACATTCGATTCTTCTATATTTTTAACTTTTTTTTATTTTTATTTCCAGGGAGATCACAACCACCTGTTCGTACGTCAAGGCACGGGTCTGCAAGGCCAGGCCGTGTTCCGCACGAAGCTGTCGTTCCGGCCACACTCCACCGAGTCCTTCACTCACCGCAAGATGACGCTCTCTCTAGCGGACCGCTCCACCAAGACCTCCGCCATCAAGATACTGTCCCAGGTCGGGGCCGACCCCGACGCGGACCGCAAGTATCACTTGAAGGTAAACTATTGTCGTCACTAGCGATCGGACCGCTCCACCAAGACCTCCGCCATCAAGATACTGTCCCAGGTCGGGGCCGACCCCGACGCGGACCGCAAGTATCACTTGAAGGTAAACTATTGTCGTCACTAGCGATCGGACCGCTCCACCAAGACCTCCGCCATCAAGATACTGTCCCAGGTCGGGGCCGACCCCGACGCGGACCGCAAGTATCACTTGAAGGTAAACTATTGTCGTCACTAGCGATCGGACCGCTCCACCAAGACCTCCGCCATCAAGATACTGTCCCAGGTCGGGGCCGACCCCGACGCGGACCGCAAGTATCACTTGAAGGTAAACTATTGTCGTCACTAGCGATCGGACCGCTCCACCAAGACCTCCGCCATCAAGATACTGTCCCAGGTCGGGGCCGACCCCGACGCGGACCGCAAGTATCACTTGAAGGTAAACTATTGTCGTCACTAGCGATCGGACCGCTCCACCAAGACCTCCGCCATCAAGATACTGTCCCAGGTCGGGGCCGACCCCGACGCGGACCGCAAGTATCACTTGAAGGTAAACTATTGTCGTCACTAGCGATCGGACCGCTCCACCAAGACCTCCGCCATCAAGATACTGTCCCAGGTCGGGGCCGACCCCGACGCGGACCGCAAGTATCACTTGAAGGTAAACTATTGTCGTCACTAGCGATCGGACCGCTCCACCAAGACCTCCGCCATCAAGATACTGTCCCAGGTCGGGGCCGACCCCGACGCGGACCGCAAGTATCACTTGAAGGTAAACTATTGTCGTCACTAGCGATCGGACCGCTCCACCAAGACCTCCGCCATCAAGATACTGTCCCAGGTCGGGGCCGACCCCGACGCGGACCGCAAGTATCACTTGAAGGTAAACTATTGTCGTCACTAGCGATCGGACCGCTCCACCAAGACCTCCGCCATCAAGATACTGTCCCAGGTCGGGGCCGACCCCGACGCGGACCGCAAGTATCACTTGAAGGTAAACTATTGTCGTCACTAGCGATCGGACCGCTCCACCAAGACCTCCGCCATCAAGATACTGTCCCAGATCGGGGCCGACCCCGACGCGGACCGCAAGTATCACTTGAAGGTAAACTATTGTCGTAGGACCGCTCATAACCTATACTAAAAATAATACCAATAGAAATTGTCGTTTTGTTAACTCAATTTACATCAAGACTATTTGAGAGGACAAAGAATAAACTACAGATTGTATGCGGGCTGTATACTTAGTTTTTTAATTTCAGACTACCATCTGACGTGGTACTTTGTAATAAACTTGACGTTTTTTTCTTTAGGAAGATGTGCCAAAACATTGTCTTCAAATAAAAAAACGAAGTACAGTTTAAACATCACAGCTATTGGCATAACTTGTATATTTCTACCCCTAAGCAATACCATCTTTAAAGATTACAAAACGAAGGGCATTGATAAAAACCTAAAAATTATGAAATTGTCGCTCATTCATTCTGTAATATGTATCTGTCTTCAGTAAATAAACTTTTTATTATAACTTTTTTAATTTATCGCGATTAAAACCAGAAAAACGCATTTCATTTTAATTATTTATCCATGTATAGAAAGAAGAAATGGAGCTCCGAGCGGCGATGCGTTCCCGCGCGGCCACGCGGCCCAAGCGGCGGTCCGGGGGCGGAGGCCGGGGCGCCGCGGGGCCCGCGCGGGACGACTCCGACGACGAGGGCGGAGTCTCGCTGCAGGCCATCAAGAACAAGTACAAGCAGTCCGGCCAGAAAGGTAAGCCGTTTGTACTGGACGACTGTAGAGTCGAGGACACAGTCTACTTAGCTAATTATCCTACCTGTTTTATTATGTGTACTAGTCTATTTAAATTTTATTTTTTAATGCTACTTTTCCTTCAAATGGGGGGGGGGGGGGGGTTCATGTGAGGGAAAATAGGTAGCACTACATAGTATAAAACAAAGTCGTTTCCTGCTGTCCGTCTGTCTCTAAGTATGCTTAGATTTTTAAAACTTCGCAAAACGGATTTTGATGCTGTACCATATACACATGCAAATATGCACTCATTATAGCTGCGATAAGTTGTCAATTCTGTCGGCACTCCCGGAGTGCAACCCGTATTTTTAAAGAAGTTTTACATGCATTATATAGTAGAAAAACACTGATATTTCTAGAGGCTTAAAGTCGTAAACCTCGGGTCACTAATTTAGAATATGTGATATGTGATCTGTTCACAATTCCCTAAGATTATTCTCCTCTTTCCCAGCCTCAGCCGGCGCAGCCATCTACTCATCAGAATCGGACGCGTCCGACGTGGAGACGCATCGCGCGCGTCGCCTCGACCGCGCGAAGGCGCTCAAGGACTCCGACTCGGAGGCCAGCGACAAGCAGCCCGCGCGCAGCCGCAGCGGCTCGCGCAGCGGCAGCGGCAGCCGCAGCGGGGCCGCCAGCGGGAGCGGGACCGAGTAAAGCTACCCCACACAGGTGTGGTATTCCGATATTACGGTATGCACCTATATTACGGTATGCACCTGATATTAAAACAGACAGACAGACAGACAGTCTTAGTAATAGCGTCCCGTTTCTACCCTTTGGGTACGGAACCCTAAAAACTAAATATACACTACTTAGTTTTTTAATATCAGACTACATTCTGACGTTTTGGTTATTTATATTAAATGCGGTACCAAGTACCGCAGAGCGAAGTAAAGCCACCCCCACACAAGTGCGGTATTGCGATATTGCAGTATGACTGTGTGTAGGTATACTTTGTTTTTTAATTTCAGCCCCCGTTCTGACGTTGAGGTTTTTTCTTTAGAAAGTTGTGTCAAATCATAGTCTACAATTAAAAAACGATGTATAGTATTGCGGCACTGCGTCCTTTCAACCCAGCGTGCGTACCGCACCCACAAAGCTGTTATACCGCAGACAGGTGCATGCCGCAAAACTTACGACACGGAATGCCGAGGATCGTGCGAAGTGGAGACTTAAAAGTAGGAAAGCGGACCCCGGGCCCCCGAGAGGGATGCAACCGGGAACATCGCTCGGATGATGGTGAGGTGCATACCGCAAAAACGCTAAACCGCACCTGTGTGGGGTGATGGCTTACCGCAGTACTGATTATTGTGGTATTGAATGATCTTGTACCCACAGGTTTATTTATTATTAAAAACCAGTTGACAGTGTATGCTTGTGCCACTGTTTCTATACAAATGTATTGCCCTATTTTCTTGAATGAATGAGGAAGAAAAATCTTTAAATAATTGTAATATTAAGACTGTTGTAAATAATGAATAAATATATGTTTTAAAACATGCCTACTTAAGGATAACTTTTATTTTCTAAACTTTTCACAACTTTGATCCCTGTTTTGAGACTGATTAACAGATTACAAAGTTATGTAACGTTTGGCTCTGTCTGTTAACTTTTAAACTTCATGTCACAGTAAAAGAAAAACGATACATAGTTTATGCAGTTGTTAATCAGCGTTTATAAGTAAGGGGTATCATTTTAAGAGTTACTTAAAGGATGTATGTATTGAAATTAAAGACATTTTTTCGGTTTAATCGTTTCAACGTTTCAGGTCCCTTCTTCAGGATTGGACCTGTTGTAAAGGTCTCGAAACGTTGAGCGTTGAAACAATGTTATAAGTAATAAACACCACCCGATTAAAACCGAAAAATGTCTTTAATTTCAATACATCATCGCGAAAGCAGGAGAAAAATCGATGTATGTATTTCCAAAAATCCCTTCCTTGTGCTCGTTTTTATGAAACCTATATAAGTTTCTATATTCAAGTCTTGGTATTTATATTTATAAATACACTTCCTTCGTAAACTATTCTGCCTACGCCTCTAATGCCCCACCAGCCTTGGTCTTCGTCGCTGATATTTGGCACCACGTATCCGCATCGGTCTAGTTTTATCTGGTTTCTGTCAAACAACCTGTCAAAATGAAGAGTTTTACACACTGAACTATACAAGTACGCTGGAATTGTATTACCATACAAAATGACATTAGATCTTTGTGCCGATTTGATTTGCCCCATGTTGTGCCATTGTCGCGCGTTTTCTATTGAAAGTAATGGTGACCGTCTCCGGAACTATTAGTTCCATGGACGGTCACCATCACTTTCAATATTTATTTCTGTGGAATTTAAAAATGAAACGCACCTATAAAAGCTTGGCAGCTGTCAGAAGCGCTGAGGCACGAACTACTAGGTAAACAGGCAGATAGTGGTCAAACGCTCATCTTTCATATGTAAAAAAATAAAAATGTACCTGTCAAATGTAGTGTTCGGTGCTGTCAATTGACACGACTGCAGAAGAGGTATTGGGTAAGCGAAGGAAATGGTCAAATTATCGCCTTGCTTTACTTTACCGTGTTTTGGTACGAGTGGTACATATTCTGTAACAAATATGTTGAAACAATTAAACTCATTTTTCGGTTTTAATCGCGTGGTGTTTATTACTTTTAAGATTGTTTCAATGTTCAAAGTTTCGAGACTAACACGTCTCTTCTTCAGGATTTATCAATCCTGTCAATCCTGAAGAAGAGACCTGTGAATGTCAATCCTGTAGAAGAGACAGGCAAAGGTCTCGAAACGTTGAGCATTGAAACAGACAATGTTACAGGGCAAGGGGCAGGGGCTAAAAGCGGTAGCGGTATAAGGGTATGGTACCGGTATAGAATTCGGTACCGTTTCGATTTAAAGGAAGAACAATAACGGTTGAGTATTTCGGTAGTGGTACCGTAAAACAAAAATATATTTTTTACACTACCGTTATTTTACGGGACTAGGTGCGAGTGTGACGTCATACCGTTATAATATAACGGTATGACGTCTTACCGCTATCCGTGTCTACCGATGTTTTTTGGTACCTTTATTTCAAAGATAGGTATCGGAATATAACAGTATGACGTCACACCGCTAACTGTTTCTACCGATATTTTTTGGTACCTTTTATTTTAAGGTATCGAAATTTAAAGGTATGACGTCATACCGCTAACCGTTTTAATATTTTTTCGATTATTCAGTCCCTGACTATGGGTCCCTAGATAAATGAAACTGAACTTGGCTTACCTTTAATCTCAATACTGATAACTTGAAATAATTCCACATTTTGGCCGTCCAAGTCTTCAAAAAAGACGCTCAGTACCCAATTCCCATGATCACTCTCTAAAAGAGGTCCTATCATGAACTCGTTTTCTCTCATCGACTTCTCCTTTTCGCCCACAATATCTTCTTCATCATCCTCAGTTTCCCTCCAATTCGTACTGAAAACTCGATAATTATTTATATTTCTGTTCGAAATCGATTTAATTTGAATATTTTTTCTCGTAGTGTCTTTATGTCGATACGTATGATTCAGATTTGTTACCACAATATCAAAACTATGTTCTCTTTTCGAGTTTTTTCTCGGTATATTCAGTTTTGTAACGTCATTATTTGGGCTGTGTAAATAGTAGACAGATTTCGTATTCAGTTCGGGTGCCGAAATTATAACTATATCATTGAGTAAACATGAGATAAGGTATGGTGTTAATTCCACTTTTGTTTTACCTGAAAAAATAAGGAGTATTTTAATCACATTGAACTCTTTGCAACATTATAGTGAATTATGCTCCGATTAATTTGCGAATAAATCGTACAGCTATATATCTATCTTTCATCGTCTTATCATTGCTTTAGTATCGATTTTATTCAATCATTTATTCATAATATAGGTTTGGTTTACAGGTGGTTAGGTTTTTGTTGATCTACCACAATAATAACTTACCACCTATATATAACCTCTTCTATATTTACCAGTTAGGCCCTGCGCAGACGGCACACTTTTTGTGCGATCAAGTCTGCGGCGCACAAAAAGTCTGCGAAAAAGGCACAAAAAGGCAAAATACTTTTTGCGCGTCGTGTGCGTTACTGCATATAATTGCATAGGTTCTATTTTCACAGACTAAAAAGTGCGTCACGGATAGTCTGTCGTCTGCGCAGGGCCTAAGGCATATGAAATCGTCTGGGTTTTCTCGAAAACGATTCAGTCATTGGCGAAACTTTATAAAATGCTGAACCGTTTTCGAGAAAACTAACGAATCATTGTTGACACTTATTAGAGTGCTCTGGTAGTTCACCCGTTCGACTCAAAAAGGAATTTATTTAAATTTCAAAACGATTAAAGTAAACCTATTAACCAGCGATTAGGCTAATTGCTTTCAAAGTATATTAAGTATATTATATCTTATCCACGGCTTAACTACATACTCTTGTTACTTAAAATGCATTTTTTTTAAATTAACCTATGTTGTCCCACTGCAGGGCACAGATCTCCTTCATTTGTTTCCAAGCTTCTCCGATCCAATTAAAATCAAAACGTAGGGGCATGGTCAATGGTTTTATGGCATAAACATAATTTTAATCCAGGGAGGAAACAGTCGCCTACGTTTGTATTTTATAAAAGTAGGTAGACTTTCCCTTAACAAATGCAAGCAGCCTGTTAATTGAATTCCAGATTCGATTCAATTTTAGAAATGCGCGTGTGCCAATTCCAATTTTGAGAATTTTAACTATGTAGTTTCTTATCTGCTAATAATGCTGTTCAAACACAGACAGTTTAAAAGTTGTAATAAAATATAATTGTAATCTAGGTACTTCAGCAGTAGAATTTTATTGGAAATCATTAGACATAGATTCTTCTTCTGTTTTCGCGATGTTGTATTGAAATTAAAGACATTTTTCGGTTTGAATCGCTTGGTTTTTATTACTTTTAGCGTTTTAGCTTTTAGCGAAACGTTGAGCGTTGTAACAATGCTAAAAGTAATAAAAACCACGCGATTCAAACCGAAAAATGTCTTTAATTTCAATCATTAGACATTTTACGCAACTCCGTGTGGTAAAGGAGGGTTATGTGTTTATCATAGCCTATGTATTTGGATCTGTTGAACTCTTTCCAAAGAGGTATTTCATTTATACACTAAATAGTTGCATCATATTAACATTTTCCCCAGGTCTTATTCGCGTATTGTTATTTTTAAATTCTCTTACCTCGACGTTTGTAAGACCCGATAAAAAATGAGTAAAAATCGTAGGTTTGGCATCGGTTTTTGCGATGTCGATTTAAAATAAAACTCATTTGTTTCGGTTTTAATCGCATTTTTCAATGCCCGACGTTTTGAGGTCTTTACAGACGTCTCGCCCATTGGTAGACCGAAGAAATCCGTTTTATTTCAGTACACGTGTTAGTTCGAAAAGTTGAAGTTATTGTTTGTTGTTCCTATCTGTTGGTTCCGTGTGATATGATAACTTATTGGACTTATTGGAAACATGTATCTAGTACTGTGACGCTCATAACCACAGAAGCCCTTCTGTTACAATATAAACTAGCTTTACTCCGTGGGTTTGCATTAGTCGTAGCCGTAGAAATATTAGGATGAGATTAGATTACATAAACATTTCTTTATTGTATATTAATATTGAAATTAGAAAAAAAACTGAGGAGCATGGTAGTGGCAGATATAGGTTTTTGCATATTTGCTCCAATGTCTTAATCCAGGGGAAACAGTCGACTACGTTTGTATGGAGAACGAGTAGATTCCTCCTATTTCAACCATAATTTCAATATAGACACAGATGTTTCCTTTGTAACACAAAACGTAGTTACATTCACTTACTAAAAGATTTGAAAGAGTTGTAATAGTAATCGTTATCAATCGATTCGATATCGATACAATTAACACAATCACTCGCGCATATCGATACTATAATCGGATTGGTACGTACTCGATAATTCTTCTGCATATCTCTCCACGGTGACACAGTTCGATAAAATAGGATCTAGTAGAACTAACAGACACATGGACATGTGCATTTCTCGACAGTTAAAATTGTACTGATAGATACATTTGTAGACATTTGTTAAGGGGCTGGCACATAGGACACACAGTTCTTGGAAATATCTAAAAAATGATAATAGGGCGTTGTAGTTTTTAAAGATAATATTGTAGTTGGTATCTCACTTTAACGTCCATCATATTTGATGATTTTATTTTATTTATCCAAACCACTTTAGGAAAAAATTGCATACCTAGGTAATTAAACAACGGAAATACATCATCTGTGAAAATTTTATCCCTGGTTACAGACGGACAGACAGCGAAGTCTGAGTAATAGGGTCCCGTTTTTACCCTTTGGGTCCGAAACCCTTGAAAATATATTTTTGGTCCAAAATTCAATTCTCCCTACGGGACTTGAACTCATGACCTTGTCTCCAGCTAAGAGCGCTGCGCTAAGTGAGCTCAAGCGACAGGGGTTTAAGTCATAGGGATTATAGATGAGTGGATTCAAGTTCCGCAGAGAGCAAATTTGATACAAAAGGTTTTTTCTAATTAAAAATGTTGGTGCACAAAACAACAGCATTGCGTTTGTTCACACTCAAGCCTTTAGATCATTTAGCTTGTTTTTTATCATTAAGTACCTATAGGCCGGGTTCCCACCGCGAGCGGAGCTGGATCAATGTGTCAGTTTAACATCCAATGATCTTTTTCATAAATTTATCGACACTTTACTGGTGTGACTCACCTAGTGTTACAGGATCGCCCTAAGGCCTCAAAGTTGACCTAACAACTTATATCAGAGATAACAACAGAGGACAGTCTACCTACTATTTCTTCATACAAACGTAGTCGACTGTTTCCTCCCTGGATAAAGAGCAAATATGTTTATGCTATAAAACCTATATCTGCCATGATATAGGTTTTATAGGCCATCTGCATATTTCTTCTATAATATCTTTATTCAGGAAGGAAACTGTCAACTACGTTTGTAAAGTTTGTATGGAGGAAAGAGTTTGTATCCTTTCCCATTAATGACTCCGCTCCGCTGGCGATAGGAACACAGCTTAACCACTTACAAACGGATCCATTTCATTGAAATTCATTTGAAAAAATAGCGAAATCGTTTACATTTATAGGTTTTTGTTAGCAACTGACGATAAGGATTTCCTTACGTGTAGTTCTTTTCATTTAATTATTTTACTTTAGTAATTTAGGGAAATATACATAGACGGTAGTTATTCTTTTTCGTCTTAGTTGTTGGCTCGTACAACTAAGACGAAAATATAGATTTGCTCATAGATAAGTTATTGATACTAGAGTAAGCTCGCTATAAAGATGCAATTGTGCCAAATATTAATGACCCTGGAACTTGCTCTGGAAACACCAAAGATAAGGCACTCAAGAAGACATTCTAGATTCTAGAATGACAATGTGTCGATCAAATTCTCCTTGAAAGACACATTAAACTAGTAGTTCGCCCCGAACTGAGACCGCATGAGTTATTGTTTTATTGATTTTCAGTACGTTAATAATTTACCTAAAGATTTTTACAAGCGCTCCATCTAATATCCTTAGGACACTGCTCTATCATTATTCATTAATCATTTGCATTGTACACCTTGTACAGTAGACGGCAACAATTACCTAAACACTTAATATAACGGTTTCAAACGGCGCAAAAAATATATTACTTAGAAAATTAGTTCCTTCCTCTAATTTCACTCGGGTGCTATAAAGGGTATAATGTGAGGATGCATAAATCTACATAGCATTTACACGTACCTAGTATTATAGCTTTTTTGTCGAGATTGGATAGCTCGCCGAGTTTGAGTTTGTTAAAATCGTTTTGGATGGTAGTCACTATAATTGGTAATATTGAGGGTTTGATGATAACCATAGAAACAAAATTGTCTTGATGGGTAGGTATAATACATACCGAGAAACGAGATGTCTCTGAACAGAACTCCATTGTTTTGTATCAAGTAATCGCAATGATTTAACCATTGAACACCTTTGGGTGCTCGAATATTTTGGGATTTTGCAGTTATTAATCACACAACGAGGTTTTTTATTAGTTTTTACGCACGCGGACTGCCAATTAGCGCTGACTACCGTGACGTTTTGTCTGGGTTTGTCACGTTTTCTGACACGCGAAGGACATGAATTCGCGTGGTCTAGCTAAATGTATGTCTATGGGGTAGCCCTATTCTATGCCCCGGCATAGATCAGATCAAGCTGAAAGCTTGGTCTCGAATATTTTGGGTAGTTTCAGGTGTGGTGGTGGATAGCACTTTGTATTTGACACATGGGTAAAAACTAAGTTTTCCAGAGCATTTTCACACATATGTAGCTCTATTATTTATTGTCTTTTGTATTGCAAAGAGAACTACAAGAAAAACATGACATAAGTTATAAATTCTTTTCATAACTTTTATTAGGCAAAAATGATGCAAATCTCATCTCATTACGGATAAAACAATATAATTTATGAATTAACAACAGTTATAAGCCAGCTGATGTAAGGTCCGATGCGCGTGTTCACTCCAGGTATTTCACCGGTGCTGTCACATTCAGACCGGGAAAGCACGGCCACCACAACATTGTTGGCTACAAGGGGACTGCCGTAATCACCCTGGAAAAAAAGTAAGAAAGAATGGAAGAACAAAAAGAAACAAAAGATTCCAATGTATTACTAGCTGCGCCCGCGGTTTCACTTGCGTAAGTCCCAATCTCGCGAGATTTACGGGATCAAAAGTAACCTATGTCCTTCTCCAAGGTCCTGTCTATATCTATACCAAAATTCATCAAAATCGGTTTAGCGGTTTAGGCGTGAAAGCGTAACAGACAGACAGACACATAGCCAGACAGACAGACAGACAGGGTTACTTTCGCATTTATAATATTAGTAAGATGTAATGGTCTCTGTGGCAAGTCATGCGAGAACTCGTTGCTGCGACGTAGAAGGTGCTGGTTTGATTCTCGCCGGAGACAAATATTTTTATGCTGACTATTAAATGTTTGTTTCTGGTTTTGGGTGTTTTATATGTATCACATGGATGTATTATTGGGTTCGATTTTTTTAGGGTGGATTTTTCAATCTACAGATAAATGATATCTGCCGAATAAATCAAACACTGCCTATCTAATTTAAAAGACCTTCGAAAGTTTGATTGCCTTTAAAATTATTCTCTTTGTCATTTGGTAGTGTTACAGCTGAGTTACATTTTATTGGGCAGATATCTCTAAAGTATCTGAAGATTTCAAAGATCAGCCCCCATCATCTCAGCCCTTAACAGTCCACTGCTGAAAATAGGCCTCCCCCATAAGACGCCACAAAAGCGATCGCGAGCCTGGAGGTGGCTCGCGATCGACTCACTCCCTGCGACCCTACAATGTCGTCGGTCCACTGAGTAAATGGTCTTCCAACACTCCGTTTCGTCAGGCCTTAGACACATGAAGAGAAGTATTAGTCTAGTGGTAGATACCACGACTTTCATTCTGAAGGTCGTTGTTTCGAATCCTGGCCGACCACGCAACAATATCTTTTTCTTTATAAAAAAATAAGTGCGCTATTAACATCGCTCTTACGGTGAAGGAACTTACGGATTGCATACGTCATGCAAAAAGGCCCAGTTATAGGGCTAGTTGCGGAAACACACAGTAAAAGTAAACGTAGTCATAACTTACATTATACGTTGATTGAAACGATTACTCTACTGAAATACGAGCTCTAGGTACTTATTAAAAATAGTTACCTGGCATTGCGAAACAACTCCAACGTCCAGCCACCCAGCACAGACCATGTTGTTTGTGATCGCGTAGCCCAGTGGGTTATATCGAATACTGCATTCTTCTTGACTAACCACGTACATCAGGGCTTCACGAAGTTCCGTCGAGGGCGACGGATCCTCTTCCTACAAGTGTGAAATGAAATACAGGTTGTAGTGTCTCACGAGTTACTCGTCAGTTGTAAAATAAATATAAGTATTATATCCGTTGTCTAGTCACCGTAACACAAGCTTAGTCGCTTACCACGGGGCTTGATGGCGCTGTGTGTTGTTCACAGAATTTATTTATTTATTTTATTTTATTTATTTTAAATAATATTCTCGAGCTCCTCCGTGCTTCGGAAGGCACGTTAAGCAGGTGGTCTCGGTTGTTATCTTAGATAGCAGTCGTTAGGTCAAGCCTTGGGGTACCTGAAAACTCTAACACTACATCACTACATGAAAGAATAAAGAAAAATAATCCCATGACGACGGCCTCTCATTTTTGGTTAGGGGAGAAAATTCATGTACGCGTTGTTCCAGCGTATGTGAGCTCGGATTGTCAGCGTTCGAGCTCACGCACTCAGATACAATATACACGTGAATGTACTCCTACAATCAAGACCGAGTGGCCTTCGTGAGATAAAACAAATCTTATTGGCATAGGCTCTTATATATATTTTTTGTCAATCGGACTCTTCTAAGTACCTATTAATTTTTAAAATGTATTTTATTGCGCCTCTGAAGTTAATTACGTGCGGCTGCGCACGATCAAGATATTGAAATTCATGATAGGAGTTTGTCACGAATTACCAGTGATTATTGGAGGGCTCTGCTCCAAATAGTTAATTATTGCAAAGAACCTTGCGATGCGTATAACTTGATTAAACAAATAGATAAACATAAGAGTTATATTATAATATTCTGCAGAATTTAACCCATTGAATGCATCATACCTTCGAAATATGATGATTGATGAGCTTAGTTTCGTTCACGATGTTTCATTTTAAGAAATGAAGCATCGTGCACGAAACAAGTGTAAAAACACCTACTTTTGTACTAATAAGTACAAAAGTACTTTACACCTACTCCGTAGTACTAATAAGTACAAAAGTAGGTGTTTTTAGGTTTTTTATAATTTTTATTTTTTTATTGTAAGACTGCATTTGAAAACGACAACTTCGCCCAATAAATCCATGTAATTATGTAGGTATTTGAACCAGGAAAAATAAAAACCATCTATTCCTGTTGACCTTTCTTAAAAAAAATAACCACTTACATCAGCAGAGCCCCATCCTATAGCATAAACGGGTTCACGGTTTTCGAAAGTATGCGCCCCTCCAGGCAACCAGGCTTTCTCCACAGATCCTGGCACTAAGGTGATAGCAAGGCTCGGTCGTAGCACGGCTAGGTTGTTCACTAAGGTTGCAGGTGCGAAGTCGTGGTGAGGAGTTATGCGGTTGATGATGTGGATGGTGCCACCTCCTTGGCTGGATGTAGACCCCACTCGACCTCTCCACCAGCTCACTGGATGTGGTCTGCAAATTTTGAAACATATTTGTTGTAGGGATATAGTTTCTGCAACTTGACGTCTGAATGCATCTTAACGAATGGGTGATATGTGAACGTTTGATTTGACCAGCTCGCTATTTCCTCTAACGTTACTTACATAATTATAGTTTTCTCCAGCACCCTTTGACCACGTAGCCTTTTACTAAACCCACGGGAAGAGATAGGGTAACCCTATTTTAGATAGGATAGGAACTGTTATGTATTCTGTAAGTATTTATTAAAACCACAGAATATATAAATAGTTTGACGACCTCTGTGGCGCGTCGTGCGAGAGCGCGACTGCAATGCAGGAGGTTGCGGGTTCGATTCCCGCCGGGTGCAAGTATTTATGCTTAAAAATAAATATTTGTGTCTGGTCTGGGTGTCCTTCTATGTATAATATGTATGTATTTACAAAAGAAAAATAAATATAAGTACTATATCCGTTGTCTAGTCACCGTAACACAAGCTTAGTCGCTTACCACGGGGCTAGATGGCGCTGTGTGTTGTTCACAGAATTTATTTATTTATTTATTTATTAGTTGATAAATCGTCGCAGTTTTATAATTGTCCGCCTGAGCAATCGTGTCGTCTGAATAACTGAAGAAAAGTGTGCAGTGATTATGTTCTCAAAATAAACTTGTATTCATTCATTCAATCGTTCATCAGTCAACGTCGTCAATCATCCATCAGTCAAAGAAACTTAAGATGTTCCGTTGTCCACTTACTCATTGCCAGTAAAGAAGCAAGATGCTGATGACAGAATGGTTCTTTCATTCAGGATAGTTCCTCCACATCCGAAGGTGTACGAACCAGCTCCGGAATTGGTCAGCAGCGCGACGGAAAATGGATATTTCTGTATCGGCACCGGATGTCCGTTTGTGATTCTTTGAACTGAAATGTTAATTCGTACAGTCGTCAACACTAAGAATTGTAAAACTTGTTGTCTTGGTACAATGCGGAAAGCTATACCTATACTTGTACTTGTATTGCAAATCACTTTTTTATGGCCCTACTAGCTGCGCCCTGCGGTTTCACCCGCGTAAGTCCTGATCCCGCGGGAATATTGGGATAAAAGTTAGCCTGTGTAGCCTGTGTGTTATTCTAGGTCTCCAGCTATCTATATACCAAGTTTCATCGCAATCGGTTCAGCGGTTTTTACGTGATTGAGTAACAAACACACATGCATACTCACAAACTTTTAGCTTTATAATATGGTCCTATTTAACTCTAATGTTACGATTATAAATGTGTAAGTTGTAAGTACGTAAATGAGTACGAATGAATGTTTGTTACTCCTTCACGCAAAAACTACTGATCTGATTGCGATGAAACTTGGTATAGTAATAGATGGAGACCTGGATTAACACATATGCTACTTTTGTCCCGATATTCCTGCGGGATCGGGACTTACGCGGGTGAAACCGCAGGTCTCGATTAGTTTTAAATAATTAGGTATATTTGTAACCACTTTTTGCCTGACTGTACAAAGTGCAACAAAAGTTCTAGCTACGTAACTACTCCTAAACTAAGCACTCGGCTTATACTATGGTTACTAGACAACGTATATACCTACCACATATTAAGGTTATCATTATATGTTTAAAACTGGTCCATGAAATCGACCGAAAAACTGTATAATGAAAATTAAATAAGTATATCTTACCTTGTCCATTTACCAAGCTTAAAACAAAAATTACACTAAAAAAATTAAAAAATAACATTTTAAGAGGGGATTTACTCGACGCACTGTGGTTTAAAACTGATTATCTTAAGGATTTAATACATTTTTAGATAAAACTTTATCAGAAATGTAATTATCTGTATTATTTTATTTTGTTATCGAATTACGAAATTATTTTACTAATATCCTACTAATATTACAATAAAATTGTGAAAGTCTGTGTGTGTTTCTTGCTCCTTCACGGATAAACCGCTGAACCGATTGCAATGAAACTTGGTATATAGATAGCTGACAGAAGACCTGTAATAAATAACACAAAAGCTACTTTTGATTCTGATATATATGTATTTGTTTTATCAGCTCAGTACACCTAGGCTAGGCTATAACAGGCATAATACCTAATAATACATGATGTTCCGAGGAACCCCTTCCTGTAAGCCGCAAGGGGGTTGTAGCTAGGCGAACAACTATTTTCTACAACTTTTAGAATTTCACAGTAGTTTTGGAAAATTTCGAGTTTACGTGAAAATCAGCTGTTTCTTAATTACATATTGAGGTCATTGGGCTTAAGGTGTCCTTTTATTTTCAGGCAATTAATGTTTAGACCACTACAATCTAAACATTAATTACCTTTATTTACAAAACAGCTGCCTTTTTTCAGTGAAACAACTAAAAAAAGTTTGAATTTACAAAAGTCGTAGAACAAAAGTTGTTCGCCTAGACGTCTAGAACATCCACCTTTCGGAATAATACCCCTCCTCGAAGCATATTGTAAAAAATCAATTACTAAGGTAAGTCTAACCCTATACAGAGTTATCTGCCAACAGACCCATATTCCTGCGGGATCAGGCCTTTCGTGGCGCGGGTAAAACCGCGCTCCGTTGCTTGTGACAAATTAATATCGATAATTGACGGCCATACAAAACAACATTCCAACCTACTTCGTCTTGCTCTTGTGACATTCAACAGTGAATATCAACATTTGGGAAGTTCAACATTTTAGGAAATTCACATTTTGGGAAGTTTAACATTTTTGGCATTCAACATTTTGGGGAATTCAACATTTTGGGAAGTTCAACATTTTGAGATGTTCAATATTTTGGGAAGTTGACCATTTTGGGGAATTTAACATTTTGGGAAGTTCAACATTTTGAGGAGTGCAACTAATTAACTAACTAAAGAAAAATTGGAAATTGTTGATTATTTCATAATGGAATGTTGTTGATTTTTTTTGCCGCATTGAATGGCTGTTTTCATCACTCATTTATTGTGTAGGTATAACACTCTACAGCGGCAATGGAGAACGTATATTCATTGTAGATATCCTACTAATATTATAAAGCTGAAAGTTTGTGAGTATGTATGTGTATGTGTTTGTTACTCAATCACGTAAAAACCGCTGAACCAATTACCATGAAACTCTGTAGCTGGAGACCAGGAATAATACATAGGCTACTTTTTTTCCCGATATTCCCGCGGGATCGGGACTTACGCGGGTAAAATGCGGGGCGCAGCTAGTAAAAAATAAAAATCATTTTGTAATAGGTATACCTAATTACATTTATTTTAATAACGTAAAAAAAATATTTAAAAAAACACTACGGCTAGATTCGGATACTTCGGCAACGCAGGCGGGCGGCGCAGACTAGGGCCCCATTAGTGCGTTGCGTCGTCACAGCGTCGCGAATTACTTTGTGACCGGCCAAAGAATAGTAAATAGTTACAAAAGAATTCACGACGCTGCTCGATGCTCCGACGTTGCGTCGGACTAATGAATACTAATGAAGAACATCACACAGCGCCATCTAGCCTTATTGTAAGCTACTAAGCTTGTGTTGCGGTGACTAGACGACGAATATAATAGCTAAAAATATTTTTTGTTTGTAAATATTATTATTTACATAGAGAAACACCCAGACCAGAAGCAAATGTTTATTATTTATTTTTAAGCCTAAATACCTACTTGTTCCCGGCGGGAATTAAACTCGCAACCTTCTGCAATGCAGTCGGGTGCAGCCCAACGCACGACAGAGGTTGTCAAATTACCTAATATTTGGGTGGAGCATTATTTTCTGTGGGATACGGTGGTGGAGCAATATTATCTGTGGGATTTCGTGGTGGAGCAATATTATCTGTGGGATTTCGTGGTGGAGGAATATTATCTGTGGGAAACGATGGTGGAGCAATATTATCTGTGGGATTGGATGGTGGAGCAATATTATCTGTGGGGTACGGTGGTGGAGCAATATTATCTGTGGGGTACGGTGGTGGGCCATCGCCAGGCCTCGTATTCCCCGTCCGTTGTCGCCCCACGATCACTATGACGCTGCGTCCTCGTGGATTCGGATTTCGGTTTACTTGTCCCACGATTAGTATACGACGCCTGCGCCAATGGCGAATCAAGAGCCCAAACATGCAGAGAAATATAACCAGAAACGCTGCAATCGCCAAGTGCATAACTGTATCTAGAAAGAAATAGGAACACTTTTATTTATTTAATTTAATTTTAACGGTTACAAACAACCACTGGTACATAACCTTTCCCAACAACTCAAACATAACCGATATTGCCCTGAACTGCTTAATTTTTTCTGTGTTGCCCACAGACATAGATATAGGTAGACGTCACATGTACCTACCTCGATTTGTATTGAAACCGAGCGTACCGACTTTTTAATATTAGGTCATTCATTACATATGAAATTTGCGTTTTGTAAGGGAGGAACATAAAGTCTTTTTTTTATAATAATATATTTATTTAATCAAAGTATGTACCATTGCTATCTATGCACTTTTGCCATCTCATAGGTAGTTCATTGATCCCTATATTAAAAAAAACCATTAGGACGAGAATCAATGAAATCTTTGAAGGCGCTTTGGACTGCCCCATCGGAGTTGAATTTTTTCCCTTGCAAGAAGTAATTCTGTTGGAGCCAGGTCCGGGGAGTACGGTGGATGTCTTAGACATTCCAATTGAAGCTCCTCTAATTTGGCAGCCGTCTGTTGTGCAGTGTGTGGTCTAGCGTTGTCCTGAAGCAGCAGTGGCCTAGAGCGATTGACCAACCTCGGTTGTTTAGCAGCTAGCTTTTCCATCATGGTTTGCAGTTGCTGACAATAAATATCTGCTGTAATCGTCTGGCCAGATTTAAGAAAGCTGTAGTGAAAGACACCGGCACTAGTCCACCAAACGCTCACAAGTAACTTTTTTTGTTACTGTTTGTTACAACTTGGGGCAGGATTTGGCTGGTTCGCCAGGATTCAGCCATTGCGATGAGCGTTTCCGATTATCGTACAGGATCCACTTTTCATCACAGGTAATGATCCGATTTAAAATCCCTTCATTATTGTGCCGGTTGAGTAATGTAACGCAGCAGTTGACGCGCGTTTGTCGGTTTGCTGCACTCAATTCATGAGGTACCCACCTTTCAAGCTTTTTCACCTTTCCAATTTGCTTCAAGTGGATAAAACAGTTTTATCACTAACACAGCAGCCTGCAGCTAACTCGGACGTGGTTTGCGATGGATCTGCTTCCACAATAGCTTTTAATTCTTCATTAGCAACTTTAGTCTCCAGCCGTCCACGGGGCTTGTTCTGCAGGTCGAAATTTCCAGAACGAAAACGTTGGAACCAAAAACGCACTGTGTTTTCTTTTGCGACACCGCCGCCATACACATCATTAATCCTTCGAGCCGTTTCTGCAGCACTGGTACCACGGTGGAACTCGTACTCGTAAATAACGCGATATTTCAAGTTTTCTATTTTGTAAACTGCGTGACGCAAAGAAAAAACCAAACGAGGACAAAACAAATGAATTACGGTTTTCGAAATACAAATGTATGAATAAATAGCTGTATAAATTTGAAATTGGAATCCCTAACCAAAGAAGAGATATTTGAGATCAAAGTGGCCAGTACGACAAAAAACGCCAATTTCATATGTAAGGGACCTAATACCTACTGTGACGTCACAGCCACAGAAGTTTTTGGGATTTGGCAGTTACTAATCACGTATCGAGGGACGCAACGAGGCATTTTATTAGTTTTTACGGACGTCCGGCAACTATAGACGCGACGTTTTGTCAGGGTTTTTCACGTTGTCTGTCACGCGAAGGATATGAATTCGCGTGGTCTAGCTATATCTATGTCTGTGGTGTTGTCTATTTGTACCTGACAACTAACTGTTTAGTTAGCGTCTGAATGGCGTGTTAAAACGTATGGCGGGTATATTCAAGAATTGCTATCTATTTGCTAGTGGTAGGTAACTTATACTTGCTACCCTAAGGGGGCGTCCATAAATTACGTGAGGTGTTTTTTGACATTTTCTTCCCCTCCCCCCCACCCTGGTGAGATGTCGTGAGATTTTATTCAACCCCCTCCCCCATCCTCCAATCTCACGTGAGATTTTTTAAAATGTGGGTTTCTTACGTAAACGCGTTGGATTGTTATTGTAAAAGAAAAAAAAATTTGCTTCAGAGTGTGTGCAGTTACTGGAGCAGTAAAATACAGCTCCGGTAGCAGAATTTTTTTTTCAGTGTGTACAATCTGGATTAAATGGACCAAAATAGCATAATTTTTTTTTTGTTTCAATCAGAAAAAACATTGCGTGATATTTGCCGAGATAAAACGTAAGATTAGATGAGATTTGACTCGACCCCCTCCCCCCCTTAAACACCTCACGTAATTTATGGACGCCCCCTAATATATGCTGAGAAATTTAAAAAAATAGCCAGCCATTCTGATATCAGTTTGGCGGGTTGCCTCTTTGTTTTCTGAAAGTAGGACTAACAAAATATTGCTACCTAATTGCTACTAAACATTTTAAGGTTTATCTGCGTACATAAATTAATTACAAAGTTATAGCAATCTTATCTTACTAATCTTACTAATATTATAAATGCGAAAGTAACTCTGTCTGTCTGTCTGTTACGCTTTCACGCCTAAACCGCTGAACCCATATTGATGAATTTTGGTATAGAGATAAATAGGACCTCGGAGAAGGACATAGGCTACTTTTGATCCCGTAAATCCCGCGTAATCGGGATTTAGGTCGTATACCTGAACCGATTTTGATAAATTTTGGTATAGAGATAGATGGGACCACGGAGAAGAACATAGGCTACTTTTAATCCCGTAAATCCCGCGGGATCGGGACTTAGGTAACAGTGCTTTCACGCCTAAACCGCTGAACTGATTTTGATAAATTTTGGTATAGAGATAGATGGAACCTCGGAGAAGGACATAGGCTACTTTTGATCCCGTAAATCCCGCGGAATCGGGACTTAGGTCGTATACCTGAACCGATTTTGATAAATTTTGGTATAGAGACAGATGGGACCTCGGAGAAGGACATAGGCTACTTTTGATCCCGTAAATCCCGCGGGATCGGGACTTGGGTAACAGCGCTTTCACGCCTAAACCGCTGAACCGATCTCATAAAAATCGGTCAAGCCGTTTCGGAGGAGTGTTAGTTACCGTACTCCTCCGAAACGGCTTGACCGATTTTTACGAAATTTTATTTTCGTATTCAGTAGGTCTGAGAATCGGCTACTATCTATAATTTATAATATAAGGCAAAACAACGTTTGCCGGGTCAGCTAGTTTCAAATATTTGGATTAACAGTAAGTGCCTGATAAATTTAAAAGCAAATAACAGTAACGCATCAAATAGGTGCTATTAACATTTATCAGGCGCTTACTTTTATTATGGAGCTCCCGTACAACAAACGTGTTTTTAAGTTTCCGTACCTAAAAAGGTAAAACAAGGAACCCTCATTTGTGATCATCATCATCCGAGCGATGTTCCTGGTTGCATCCCTCTCGAGCTTTCCTACTTTTACGTCTCCACTTCGCACGATCTTCGGCATCCCGCGTTTTGAGGCCATTTGCACGCATTTGTGATAATGGTACGAAACCCATCGTGCGCGAATCCGACTTGCACTTGGCCGGCAAAATAAACATTTACTTGAAATCTTATTTTTAGCTTACCCTGTGAAAAAGGTTTGATTTGAGGCGTCGGAAGCGGTGTCGTAGACGGAAACGGAAAAAACGTCGGAAACGGCGGGTACACGACGTCGTCAGACATGTTTATTTAGATAAAAAAAACTAATGTAGTAATTTCTAAATCAGTCACACTACTTGAAAATAAACAAAGAAAGCGAAAGGATCAAACGATCAACTATCTAAATGCAAAAGTTAGTCTGTACCTACTAGTAAACATAAAAATTGTTAATACAGTGATATCGATATTTTTAGTAAAGGCTCTTACATACTGTACCGAGTATCGGCAGAACTGTCTTGCCGGCGGCTTTCGCGGTGGGTATAATATAGTTCCAGTTTACCGCATAGTTGTGCGCTTCAGCGCTGTAGTAGGTATATAGGAATGAGCCGTTGCATTATGCCGGTCGGCAGCTGACACAACTTAAAATGTTCCTTCGCTTTTTGACATTATACCTATAAAACAAGGTTCCAGTCAAAACTATTTATTTCTTAGTTTAAAAAAAAATAGTTTCTACACTGTAGAGTGATCCAAGAGTGATCGAAAATAGTGTGCTCACATCACTAACTTTAACCTAACCTATCCGTGTCGGATTTCGTGAAAATACATTGACAGAGAGCGTCAGTTAAAAATAGTTTTTACAAAAATTCATTGTATTTTTTCAGTGAAATCTAGTATTGTTCACTTTGAGCTTTGACTGTAATTTGTACTATTATGTGATTCAGCATTATCATAATAAATATTATAATTCATATTTATTTATTTTTAGAAATTATTATTTATCGCCTTATCTATCCGGCACATCAAAAATGTGCCGCTACCGGCACAGTGTGTAAGAGCTTTTAGATTGTAGTTATCTAAATGATAAGGACGATACGTAAGTGCAGGGGATTTTTTTATTACCAAAATAAAAATAAGCAGTTTATCCGCCACCGCGCGGGGAGAATTCAGGTTTTGCTAGTCCCCCCCTAAATCCCTTAGTCACCTTTTACGACTCCCACGGGAAGAAATGGGGTAACCCTATTCTATGCCGGGGATACACGGCGTCCTTTGATGCAATATACTTACGCAGCGTACTACGTGGACGATTGGATGCGAACGCGATTGCGAAGCGATCCGATCCGGTGCGGTGCGGTGCGGAAACAAGGAACAGTCGATAGCTGTTGAAGTGTCCTACGTGACCAAATGCACCTAAAGTGCGATGCGGCGCGATTCTTGACTGTTCCTTGTTTCCGCGCCGCACCGCGCCGCATCGCGTTCGCATCCGATCGCCCACGTAGGACGCTGCGTAACTTGTACATAACTTCGTGGGACTCAATCGTAGAGCTAAATAGACTTTGTCAATTATACCTCTGACGACCTCTGTGGCGCGTCGAGGAAAGGCCCAACTGCTATGCAGAAGCTTGCGGGTTCGATTTTGCCCCGGGAGCAAGTATATAAATACTTGCTCCCGGGGCTCCCATGCATAAGCATAAAATTAAATATTTGTTTCTGGTCTGGGTGAATATAAATCATACATTAGTAAGTAATTACGAAAAAAAGTATAATATTATATGTAGTAGGTATATCTGTGGTCCCATAGTACCCATAGCACAAGCCTAGTGGTTAGTTTGGGGCTAGATTGGGCTGTGTGTAACTTCGTGCAATATAAAAAAGATAGATGGTTTAATTCATGGTAAAACTAAGCATATAAAATTTCCTTTGCTTCAAATATTTATTTGTGGATCAACCACAGAATAAAAGAACATTAGGTTCGTATCGAACGTAATTCTGAGTAGCAGAACCACTTAGAACAGGGTAGCATTTAACTTAAATTTGTCAGGGCAATTGGCCGCCGTCTTAGAGATAGGGGTCTTGACTACCGCTCGGGGCGTACTTGGTGCAAAGGTTGGCCATTGCCATACAGAGAGGCAATGCTGCTAGCATCCTCGGCTCCTTTGCGGCGGGTACGATTAAGGGCGGTTTGTTTAATTGACTTTATTTTTTTATTTTTATTTATTTGATATTTGTTTGTGTTTATATAACATACTATTGAAACTCGTAATGAAAAGTTGCAATTCCTCCCGCAGTGCAGAAGTAAGTACATATGGGAATGCTGAATACTGGAAGGCTGTACTATATAAACGGCCGCCAATAGCTACAGAAACTGTCAAAATGATGCATAGTGTGTAGTAAACACTAGTTTGAAAGTGCTTTACATGATAATATTTATCTACACATTACGTACGACTACACATGGTACATACGTGCACGGGGATTTTTATGCCATATTAAAAATAAGTATTTTTTCAGAATTTGATAGTAATGTACCCAAACTTATCGTAAAGGTCACCTTCTTGGTTGCAATAAATGAGGCTTGGCAGAAACAATATAAACTTATCATGACCCTTAGGTGTAGCTGAACGGTCCTTAGGACATTAAAGATCGAATACTGGAATGCCACTTAAAATTTCAGGGCTACTTAAATAATTGAGCAACTTCGAAATTTAAAATTACTGTGGGTAAATTTTGAGTTTAGGAGCTGCTAAATTGTTTAAGTACCTCTCAAATTTTGAGTTGCGTTTCAGTATTCGGCCGTGAGTAAGCTAGGAATAAAATAAAAGTTTTGTAAAATTCTGTAACGACATTTATTTTAATTATGTTATACAACTAAACAATAACAAATTAACTTAGTTATTTAACCTATAGTTTATTATTAAAATTAGGTGCTAGTATAAAAACATTTTAAATAAAAAAACAACAATTTTAATAAATAATAATAAATAAATATTGCACGACGTTACACACAGCGCAATCTAGCCCCAAACTAAGCACTAGGCTTGTTCTATGGGTACTAGACAACGGATATACTACATATTATACTTTTTTTTTTGTAAATACATACATATCGTCAGTGGAAAGGCTACTTTGCTAAAGCGCCACATGGGCCAAAATGAGTTTTTTATATCATTGGATTGGATTTTTTTTCTGCGTCGATTGATGTCGGTTTCGTGTCAATCGGAGCATATTTTTAGTGCTTAAGCTTTCCAAAAAATTGAAGAATTGATAAAAAATCAATGACTAAAACGACCTTATTACGGTGTTTTTGCAACGAAGGTCGCTTAAGAGCTACAATATTGGTTTCGTAGCGCCTAAGTGTTTTTTTCTTTACCACATTTTATTATCTTCTGTAGTATAAGCACAATTGCTTTTCTTCAATTTTGTTGACATAACTATATTAGCAATTTTAGATGACTGTAGTTTACTTTATTGTAGGCTATTAGCTGTTTTTGCTTTCTATTGTACAAAATTATTTGGCGCTTTAGCAAAAGTCCCTGCACAAAAGTCCCTACATAACAACAGAAGCGTGGAGTTGTAAGTAATTTCTATTGTCTTATGTTTGCTTACTCTCGCTACGTTAGTGAAAATATTATTTTGAACTAGAGTATTCATATTCTAGTTACAAAAAATTAAAAAGTATATTTTAAAGATGTGAGGTAGTTAGGAAATGTTAGTAATGTGGAGTGCGAGGCATTTTTTAAGCGTTATATGCGTAGGATGGCATCTGGTAGGATCGAAACCCGACTGCCTTTTATTGACTGCCCTCCGCTGCTGGGAGAATCGAGGGCCTTGGCAGAAAAACGGTTGTTGGCCATGGAGCGTCGAATGTCGTGCCACCCGGTACTTCGGGAGAAGTATTTCGAGTTCATGCGCGAATACGAGTCCTTGGGCCACATGTCGCGGGCGACTGTCGACTGAACAACGACAGATCACTTTTTTCTGCCTCATCACGCGGTGATGAAGGCCTCAACTGGAAAATTGCAGACGGTGTTTGACGGAGTGGCACCGTCGTCGTCGACTGGAGTCTCTTTGAACCAATGTCTCCACTCCGGTCCGAAATTGCATAGAGATATCATTTTGAACCTCCGAAGGTATCACGTGGTGTTCGGGGCGGACATTCGGATGATGTTCCGTCAAACAGATATACATCCTGACGACAGGAGATTTCAATTGATACTTTGGCGGGAGCACCCTGACGATCCGGTGATCGTTTATGAGCTCAACACTAACACGTACGGCCTGAAGTCGAGTCCCTTCATCGCTATCCGCTCACTGATGTCGAGATTGTTGCGCTATGTGCACAAGGAACTGTCGCCCACGGTGGACATCCGATATGTCTATGCATGGTCCGCCACTCAAGTAGGTAGTCCTAGCGTTGCTACGTGCAGCGTCTCACACGCTGGAGACATTGGTGGCCAACCGGATATGTCAGGTACAGAACGCCAGTTTGGACTTCATTTGGAAACATGTTCCTGCGAGCTGGAATCCCGCGGATTGTGCCTCTCGAGGAACTGAAATTGGTGCAGCATAAACTCTGGTGGGGACCGGAATGATTGACGGAGCCCGAATCATCATGCCCAGTTAACGTGATCGATGGCTCTCTATCCTTGTTGCCCGGACTGAAGGTTCTTGCGTTAACGAATGAACCGAAACCAGACCCGAACTGGTTGACGGCTCGATACAACAAATTAAACAAGCTATTAGGCGTGACCTACTGGATCAGGAGATTTGTACATAACTGCTGGCAGCCGAGCAAGAAGCAACTGTCGCCTATTGCGAGCGTTGAAGAACGCAGAAGTTTGCTCTTGCTTTTGATCCGGTTGGTTCAGGCTGAACGATTTGAGGACGAACTAAGGATTCTGCGCACGGGAGGCGCAAAGCTTAAGGGAGCGGTCTCCCTTAAGCTTTGGCTTAACCCATTTCTGGACGGAGGTGGACTGCTACGCGTTGGAGGTCGACTTAGGAATGCTGACCTGCCCTTCGGTAGTCGTCATCCACTTTTGCTAACCAAGGTGGAGCTTTTAGTCTCTGATAGACACTTGAAGAATGCACACGCGGGATGTATGGCATTACTTGGAATTTCACATCGGGAATTTAGGATTTAGTCTTCCCGACGAGTGGTTCACAGCGTCCTATTTCGATGTTTGGCTTGGTACAAGGTAAAAGCCTCCACAATGCAACCACATATCTTCCGTCGGACCGGGTTTGTCAGACGGCTAGGCCGTTCGACGGGGTCGGTACCGGACTTTTTGGGGTCAAAACGATCACCTAGCGTAACAAGAGGGACACGAAGGCGTATTTGTGTGTTTTTGTCTGCCTGACCACTAAGGCCGATCACCTGGAAGTGGTATCGGCTCTTACAACGGAAGCCTTTGTCGCCACGCTAGCTAGATCGTTTTGTTTCGCGTCGAGGTTTGCCGCTCTGTCCCGTCTCCTCTGATCCGATCCGAATGACTTGGAAGTCCTGACATCTGGTCATATTTTGGTCGGACAGCCGCTTACGGCCCTGCCCTGGATGAGCGCAGACATCGGTTGTCTCGCTTTCAAATGTTGGAACAAATGGGTCAGGACTTGTGGCTTTGCACTTGTGTAAACTAATCACAGTAAAAATAATTAGTCAGTAAGACATTGCAATTTTAGTATTTCCTAATTTAAATCAAATAAGCAATTTTATTACTTTACAAATATCTAATATTTGACTAGGTTTGTAAGTGTTAAGATAATTTGCTTAAATTACATTTGCAGTTATTCCTTTCTTAAGCAATTTTTCTTTACGAAGTTTTACTACGTGTAGCAATAGTTAGCATTTTTTCATTCCATAACTTCATACATTTCTAGTTTATTAGTATTTTTTCTTTACTTGGTTAAAGATTATAGCTATTAATTAGCAAATTGCAACGACTAAATTTGAGACAATAATGGTAGATTGGCAATATTTTCCTGACCAACATTTTATTATAAGCCACGTGATTTTTGCTTAAGCGACACTTATTTTACGAACCAGGGGACCTATAGATTTAGAAACAGCTACTAATTGCGAACGCAAGTATAAATATATACATATATTAATATGAACTCGTTGTGGTTAAAGGAAAAAAAGATATGAATTTTTTTTCGTAAAAAAAAACTTTAAACCTCATTTCCCAAAAGTACCGTTTTGGCGCTTCAGCAAAGTAGCCTTTCCACTGACGATATGATACTTAGAAAACACTGAATATCCCATGTCTTCGGACCGTGGGCGTGGTGAGTCCTAGGACATGTTGGTTTCCTCACGATGTTTTTCCTTCACCGTAAGAGCGATGTTATTAGCGCACATACCTTTTTCTTAAAGAAAAAGACATTGGTGCGCGGTCGGTCTGGATTCGAACCCACGACTCTCAGATTGAAAGCCGGGGTATCTACCACTAGACCAACACCGCTCTCAGTCTCAGTCTCATTCGTATTAACTCAGTCTGCCTGTGACTATGTGAATGCAAAGTCCTCGAAACGTCAGGGCTCATATTTATTTTATTTGTTTTGAAATCATTTGTTTATTTTACAAGATGTTTGCAGGCAGCTGTGCCATTCATTACCTACATATATAATGTGAAATAAGTCTTAATATTTAGGTACTACATTATTGTCCGTAGGGTACGGCGGTGGAGCGTCTCCCGGACGCATATCTTGCATTGTCGGTTGTGCTACCACCCTAATAATGACGTTCTGTTGTGTTAGTGGATTGGTGTTCAACTGCTGCTGCTGCTGCCGTGCCAACGCTATACGCTTCGCACGTATACGCTTATTTCTATAGACCATAATGCACGTGAAGATCCAGCAGCCCGCAATGAACGCAAATGTTCCAACAGCCAAGCCAATAAACAAACCTAGAAATAAACAAAAATGATTGATTATTAAAATTTATTATACATACTTATATTATTTTAACACAGGGACAATGCATAAGCAGGTACCCGCTGCATAAGCAGCTACATCATCTTAAAGTCCTAATATAAAATACGATAACTAAATAAATACTCATATTTCAATAGGTTCATACTTCAAACCTAATAAGTAACTATTTCCTTCAAATAAATAAATAAAATAAAATCTGTGAACAACATACAGCGCCATCTAGCCCCGTGGTAAGCGACTAAGCTTGTGTTACGGTGACTAGATAACGGATATACTACATATATTTATTTTTCTTTTGTAAAACTACATGTTTTCAATTAGGATTAAATTCAACAATGAAATATCCGTATTTATCTAATACACTAATTGCTAATTATGTGTTTTAGTTATTGATTATATATTTATTTTTGAAATAAACCCCACAGTCGTTTTAGCCAATCCAATCTCACTGCTGGGAAAACGCTTCCCGCCATATGCAAACCCTCATGCGATTGGAAGATTTGCTCGGGGAAATACTGCCTTCTATTGAACACGTAAACGGAAATACGCTCCCCGGAATACCGTATAGTAATAAAAGATAAGTAAACATTATTTCTTAGTGTTAATCCACACTTAGGAAATACTGCTTTTTGAAAAAATGCTTTCAAAAACTTTAGTACCTACCCGGCGGGATACGAACCCGTTGGTTCGGATTACCAATAGTCGCGGCTTCGAATCCCGGCGGTCAATAAGTTTTTGAAAGCATTTTTTCAAAAAGAAGTACCTATAGATAAGATGAGTAAAATAAAAAGCAAATTAATTACCTGTTGGAAATTCGGGAAATACTATTTCAATATCAGGTGTGTCGTTAGGACTAGACATGATTTTAAAAGATACAATTTAAGTTTTTATGTTTAAATTAAATAAATAAATTAATAAAACGGTCGCACCCCGTGAAAGCTAATAAACAATGAATTAATAAAACACAATTTTATTAACTGTTAATGCATTAGCCTCTACCTGCCCTAACTGATATAACAACATCCTACCAATATTATAAAGGTGAAAGTTTTTGAGCGTGTCTGTGTGTTTGTGTTTGTTGCTTCTTCACGCAAAAACCATCGAAAACACACACCCATTTATGTGTTTTTTTAAGTAACTTATAAGCTACTTACTTTCTAAATATTCCCACGTGGACGTGACGTTCGCAGATAAAACCGAGAGCCACAAGTAGTGTAGTAAATTAAAACTTAATGTATTATTCATTCTGTAAATTGTATCTTAACCGGGGTACTCACTAGCGAGCAGAAACCGTAACGTAGTGTGTTCGAGCGCCCTGTTTTTCGAAAAATCAACAGTCTTTGGCTCGTTCGTTGCGGGCTCGCTAATAATCACTCACCTACGCTCGTAATGTTTTTTTCATCCCATCTATTCGAAAAGAGCTAGTCTAATCCCTGTAAACAGGGCAAGAAGTAGCGCTTTGCTGGCGATGTTCCTAGCAGGCATTTTCATAGCGTTTTTTCTCCCTGCTAGCAGGGCAATAATGAGATTTGAATTTGGAATGTGAATATTTTTAAAAAGTTTCAATTAACAAAGCGTTCCTATCACCGTACTGCGTGGCTGATAGGTAAGTGATGGGTGATAGACCGAGCAGGTTAAGCAACACATGTGTCTGATAGGTGAGGGATGGGTGTTCGACCGTACAGGTAGAATATTGGTAAAATGGAGGGTTTTGGTAGAAAATGGTAGGTTTTGGTAAGAAATGGTAACGTTGGTAGAAATTGGTAGGTTTGGTGAAAAATGGTAGGTATTGGTAGAAAATGGTAGTTTTTGGTAAAAAATAGTAGGATGTAGTAGAAAATGGTAGGTATTATTGGAAAATGGTAGGTTTGGTAGAAAAAGGTAGGTTTGGTAGAAAATGGCAGGTATTCATAGAAAATGGTAGGATTTGGTAGAAAATGGTAGGTTTGGTGGAAAATGGTAGTTTTTGGTAGAATCGGCAGTTTTTGGTAGAAAATAGTAGGATGTAGTAAAAAATGTAGTTATTGATGGAAAATGGTAGGTTTGGTAGAAAATGGTAGTTTGGTAGAAGAAGGCAGGTTTTGATAAAAATTGGTAGTTACTGTCAGACGGGAACAATGGTCAAAGTACGTTACTCATTTTCTCATAGAGGAATGTAAAATATCAAAGTAAAGTAAAGTAAAGTATCAAAGCATCAAAGTAGAATGTTCACCTCGGGAGCAAACACTATTTTTCGCTCGAGTGAGAGTCTTTGAATCCCTCGATTCGCTCAGGATTCTACTAAAGAATCCCTCGCTCCTCTCTGGATTCAAAAAACACTCTCGCCGTAAAAATAGTCTTTTCTCCCTTGGTATACAATCTAGGTATTAATTTAATCTATTATTATGGTATTAATCTAATCTAATATACCTACTATTTGATTACAGTACATACAAAGCTAGTGAGTACCCAGCTTTAGTTATTTTAATCTTAAAGATAAAAAGATACGTACTTATTACAAACACGGGGATTTTTAATAAAAATAACATCATTTTCAGAATTGGTTTCGTATCGGCAATGACATCTTTTGTTGCAAAAATAATTTTTAAATAACGTTTATTGCAATTGTTGTATTATTGCAATAAACACTGGTTTATTTGTGGAACCTAGAAACCAAAGACAATAGAACAAATTGACTGCTCTTGCTGGTATGCAAGAGCAGTCAATTTGTTCTATTGCCTCACGAAAATAGTACGTCGTTTTGGTAGTAGTTATACCGAAACGACATACTATTTGATAATACATACTGAAGGAACCGCCTTACGATTTCACGTTTTAAGTATAGATGGGTAACGCATCGGCCAATCACAACTTTTGATTATTACTTTACCCCCTGCCCGCAATGGTGAGGCTTGTTTTGTAGAAAAAATCGCGGTATTAGCAGTTCAATTGGTTTTATTGTCTTTGCTAGAACCAAACACTGGGTTGGCCTGACTGACTGATAAATCAACGCATAGGCTAATTAAACCGCTGATACTCGTAGTAGAGCGATAAAATTTGGAGAGTGTATTCTTTATCTAATTGATTAGGCATCGGATAAGGGTCTTTTAACATATTTACGGGATCGGGACCTACGCGGGTGAAACCGTGGGACACATATTAAAAGTGTTATTTGATTTAATCATAACATTTATTGAAGGTAATTGTAAAATAACAACATCAATTCTAGAAATATTTTACAAGGACCGCGCGCAGTGGTAGCACACTCGCCCGCCAAGCGAGGGGCACAGGTTCGAATCCTTTGAATTTTGGATATTGCATTTCTCCTGTAAAATATTTCTTGTAAAAATGTCTTGAGCAATAAAAACAAAAAAATGTGATCCGTCATAAGACGCCTGGCAGATGTGAAACATCAAAATATATATAGCGTGGTGATGCGTCGCCACGGCCTGTATTGCCACGCCAACAATTCGTTTTACCTCGCCTATAGATGTTTCACATCAAAAAAGAAATAATAACATAAATTTTAACTTTATTATATTATGCATATTATTATGATAATTAATTACCTATACTTCGTGTTTTAATTGTAGACTAAGATTTGACACATCTTCCTGAAGAAAAAACGTCAAATACCAAGAACAAAAACGTCAGAACGTAGTCTGTAATTAAAAAACGAATTAGGTAAACGTATTCGTATTAGCACAACACAGTTCATCCTGTGCTCCATTACCCAAGTGGAAGAATCAAGGGGGTAAAAGTGCAACAGTTTACTATGTTCAAGAAATAGATTCATCCATTTAACAATCTGATAAATTTACAGAGCGAAAGGATTCTAGATAACATGTAAGTAATTACATTTTAAAAAGTAGGTATCTTATAAATATAAATTACATTTTACCGCGCGTATTTTTTTTTCCTCGACGTTTCAACTTAACAATTCAACAATCTATGTTACAATTGGAGACTAGTCTCCTTGCGACCAAAACTATTTAGAGTGAGATACCACTCTGTAACATATTTGAAACGTCCCGGCGGGTCTTAAAAAAAAACCCGGTAAAATGTATAATGAAATTAACAAATAATTTTAATTTATTCTAGATTTACCTATCTAAACTTAATTAAATAATACTTTTTCAACATTATGTTTTAACACGCAATAAGAAAATTAAATAAACTAAAAACGAAATATTACATAATATACTTAAGGGGGCTCCCGAGTTAAGATGTAAAAATCACGTTTATTGTAACGTGATTTTTACATCTTAAACATAACGATATCGCGATTTATTTTTGCCACTGGCACCATCTATTGGCGTCAATCGTAAAAATAAGTACTAACGTACGGAGCCCTTCGTGGGCCAGCCCACACGCACTTTGCCGGGTTTTCTATTTAACCCAGCCATGCGCAAGCCTACCTAAGCGTATTGGGCATAAGGGATGCGTTGCGCAGAGGCTGCTGTGACCGGAGAAGGTAAGGTAGGCTCGTTGTCAATGAGGGGTTTCTTCCCACGTAGGCTTTGACGGACCTTTGCGGCGCGGGAAGACACCCACTGGCGGTTCTTCTTCGGCGCCAGCGCAATGGATGCAAGGATCGATATCATTATAACACTCAGGATTAAGAAGAGGAACACGGGACCTGGAAATAATAATTATTATTTTTTTGGTTTTTTTTTTAAGGTTTCTGAGTCGAGAGATTAAACTAATTTTTTTCGGTTTTAATGTTTATTACTTTAGCATTGTTTACCTCAATGTTCGACGTTTTAAGGCCTTTACAGCTCTCTTCTTCAGGATTGACTATACTGAATATCTAAATATGACTATGATAGTCAATCCTGATGACGAGAGCTGTAAAGGCCTCGAAACATTGAGTATTGAAACAATGCTAAAAGTAATAAACAACACGCGATTAAAACCTAAAAATGACTTCAACTTCACTCCAACATCGCGAAAGCACAACAAAATTTGATTCTGTAAATCTCAACTAAACAGACAACGTCATAAGTTTGTCTCTGTCTATCAACTTTGAAACTTCATATCACAGTGAAAAAACAAACAATAAATAGTTTAAGCAGCTGTTAATCATCTTTATAAGAAAGAAGGTTAATGTTTTACGCTTCAACTTCCGCCCAATTGACTTACGTCTTCCGTTGTCACTATCAGTATCGGTTGGATAGTCCGTGTCTTCGTAGACCAACCCCGAAGATCGCCTCATGAGCTCCCCATCCACGCCAGGAATCTTAGCGAAGACTGTCCAAGGTTCTCTATCAAGAGACGTAGGGTAGAGTACTCTGACCTCGCAGGTACCCGCTGAGATCGATCCGTTGTGAGATCTTGGTGATGTGTCTTCGGTTGTGAATACTGAAATAGAATTATATTAAAAGGACAGTCTACCTACTTTTTTCTCCATACAAACTTTACAAACGTAGTCGACTGTTTCCTCCTTGGATTGGAGATATTAGAAAAAAATATGTTTATGCCATAAGTCCTACATTATAGGACTTATGGCATAAACATATTTTTTTAGTTAGAAGTATTATACTACTCTTTGGTTAGAAGTTTTTAGTTAGAAGTTAGAAGTTTTGTTAACATCAGGTCCATGTTTTGTCGTTTTTTTTTTTTTAATTTTTCATATTTTTTTCATGGTCATGGCAGATATAGGTTTTATGGCATAAACATATTTGCTCTAATATCTTTATCCAGGGAGGAAACAGTCGACTACGTTTGTATGGAGAAAGAGTAGGTAGACTGTCGTCTTAAGTAGGCGTAATAAGGAGAGCGGTATTGGTTTAGTAGTAGATACCACGAGTTTCATTCCGAGGATCGTGGGTTCGAATCCCGGCCAATCGCGAACCAATGTATTTGATGTGCTCTCTATGCGTCATGATCGCTCTTACAGTGAAGGAATACATCGTGAGAAAACCACGGTCCGAAGGCATGGGACATTCGTCAATCTGGAGGCTCCTGTGTGGCGTCTTACTGTTTAGCCCCTCTAAGAGGAGGGCCTTATCTTATTTAAGAGGGCTTAGTGGGACAGATTAATAGGCTAACAAAAAAAATTGAGCCATCAGGCAGATGTGAAACATCGACTCGCTACGTATAGTACATGTTATACTACAGCGTGGCGAGGCGTCGGCGCCGGCGTCTCCACGGCCTGTAACCCCACGACAACTTTTAGGTTTACCCTCGCATATAAATGTTTCACATCAAAAAGGTTGGCCCTCTAATTTGTCCTACTGTAGGGTCACTCCACTCATAGACTACTTTAGCTATTTTTAGGACCAAACGAACAAAAATGACCTAAAGTGGTCTTTCCTACTACTTTTAAATTTCGGTCGACTCAAATTTCGAAACGGTATCGAGCTTTAAAACTAATCGACGTGATCAAAACCGAAAAATGAGTTTAATTTTAAAGCAGCATCGCGAAAACCGAAGAGGATCTATATTAGAATGTTGTCAAACCAAATACGCACCTAGTCCGTCTGAACGCACAAATCTGCAGTAATAGGGTGTGTCGCCATTGTGCGTGGAAGCAGATACTGTTAAGGATCTATAGCTATAGCTCATCTCGGTCTGCGCAATTTGTAGGTATTCTGAAACAATTGGTAAGTCATATCTTTATTTTATTTTTATTTAACAGGAAAACAAACAGTTATACATCACAAACCGCTGAACCGATATTGATGAATTTTGGTATAGAGATAAATAGGACCTCGGAGAAGGACATAGGCTACTTTTGATCCCGTAAATCCCGCGGAATCGGGACTTAGGTCGTATACCTGAACCGATTTTGATAAATTTTGGTATAGAAATAGATGGGACCTCGGAGAAGGACATAGGCTACTTTTGATCCCGTAAATCCCGTGGGATCGGGACTTAGGTCGTATACCTGAACCGATTTTGATAAACTTTGGTATAGAGACAGATGGGACCTCGGAAAAGGACATAGGCTACTTTCGATCCCGAAAATCCCGCGGGATCGGGACTTAGGTAACAGCGCTTTCACGCCTAAACCGCTGAACCGATTTTGATAAATTTTGGTATTGAAATAGATGGGACCTCGGACAAGGACATAGGCTACTTTTGATCCCGTAAATCCCGCGGGATCGGGACTTAGGTAACAGCGCTTTCACGCCTAAACCGCTGAACCGATTTTGATAAATTTTGGTATTGAAATAGATGGGACCTCGGACAAAGACAGGCTACTTTTGATCCCGTAAATCCCGCGGGATCGGGACTTAGGACGTATACCTGAACCGATTTTGATAAATTTTGGTATAGAAATAGATGGGACCTCGGAGAAGGACATAGGCTACATTTGATCCCGTAAATCCCGCGGGATCGGGACTAGGTCGTATACCTGAACCGATTTTGATAAATTTTGGTATAGAAATAGATGGGACCTCGGAGAAGGACATAGGCTACTTTTGATCCCGTAAATCCCGTGGGATCGGGACTTAGGTCGTATACCTGAACCGATTTTGATAAACTTTGGTATAGAGACAGATGGGACCTCGGAAAAGGACATAGGCTACTTTCGATCCCGAAAATCCCGCGGGATCGGGACTTAGGTAACAGCGCTTTCACGCCTAAACCGCTGAACCGATTTTGATAAATTTTGGTATTGAAATAGATGGGACCTCGGACAAGGACATAGGCTACTTTTGATCCCGTAAATCCCGCGGGATCGGGACTTAGGTCGTATACCTGAACCGATTTTGATAAATTTTGGTATAGAAATAGATGGGACCTCGGAGAAGGACATAGGCTACTTTTGATCCCGTAAATCCCGCGGGATCGGGACTTAGGTAACAGCGCTTTAACGCCTAAACCGCTGAACCGATTTTAATAAATTTTGGTATAGAGATAGATGGGACCTCGGAGGACATAGGCTACTTTTGATCCCGTAAATCCCGCGGGATCGGGATTTAGGTCGTATACCTGAACCGATTTTGATAAATTTTGGTATAGAGATAGATGGGACCACGGAGAAGAACATAGGCTACTTTTAATCCCGTAAATCCCGCGGGATCGGGACTTAGGTAACAGTGCTTTCACGCCTAAACCGCTGAACTGATTTTGATAAATTTTGGTATAGAGATAGATGGAACCTCGGAGAAGGACATAGGCTACTTTTGATCCCGTAAATCCCGCGGAATCGGGACTAAGGTCGTATACCTGAACCGATTTTGATAAATTTTGGTATAGAGACAGATGGGACCTCGGAGAAGGACATAGGCTACTTTTGATCCCGTAAATCCCGCGGAATCGGGACTTGGGTAACAGCGCTTTCACGCCTAAACCGCTGAACCGATCTCATAAAAATCGGTCAAGCCGTTTCGGAGGAGTGTTAGTTACCGTACTCCTCCGAAACGGCTTGACCGATTTTTATGAAATTTTATTTTCGTATTCAGTAGGTCTGAGAATCGGCTACTATCTATAATTTATAAGGCAAAACAACGTTTGCCGGGTCAGCTAGTTAACCATATATGTTTTCACATTTAAGCGACTATGCACACAAAACTAGTCTTGAGAAAAAGAAAAAAAAAGTTGATATACCTACTTGTAAACATGATAAACAAAACAATATGAAGGGTAGAAAATGAACGACGATTCAAAATGTTCACTATTTTTGTTTTCATCTAAGCGTTCATGTAACTTATGCTTTGTTAGCCATATCTAAGTTTAATTTTTAAACTGATTCTAAAAGTATTGATACTTGACACGTGACTTGCCATACAACAGTGCGTGACGTGCTTGTGGTAGTTTCTTCCTTTTTCGTAAACCTAGTGGAGTGGTTCACCTAGTGTTATAGACCGAGATCCCAGAAGTGGCAGACCTCACGTATTTTCTGACGAACGAAATGTGGTCGATTGAGTAGTGTTAGTATGTACTAAGAACGCATGCCTACTTGCTGGCCTGCCGCGACGGCCAATTCTGAGATATCAGGTCATCAAGATACACAAAAAAATTACTTACCTCACGTTAATTCTCCGAGTTGATTTTCACGTTTATTTTAGGTAATGTACTTAAAAATAAGTCGCCAATACTCCCATTCACTTTCCCTCGGCCGTATTGCTTTGCAGTCGCTTTAAAGCTCCCAACATAATTACTCGACTTTACGTAAATTCTGGTGCTCCATTTTTATATATGTCCACCAGACAACTATTTTAAAACCTTTTACAAGGAGACAGACCGATCCAAGGGGCCGTACCGGGCCGTTTTAAGTACATTACCTAAAATATACGTGAAAATCAGCTCGGAGAATTAACGTGTGGTAAGTAATTTTTTTCTGTATCTTGATGACCTGATATCTCAGAATTGGCCGTCGCGGCAGGCCAGCAAGTAGGCATGCGTTCTTAGTACATACTAACACTACTCAATCGACCACATTTCGTTCGTCAGAAAATACGTGAGGTCTGCCACTTCTGGGATCTCGGTCTATTAGAGTTTTTAGGTCGCTCAGGGTCTTAACTTGGCCTAACTACTGCGATCTGAGATAGCAACCGGGACCTTTCGAAGCACGGAGAAGCTCGAGAAAATGATTTTTTGCCACGCGGTCGTTACTTTGATGGGTGCCCAATAATATGGGGCACCCATCCAAGTAACGACCGCGTTAAGCGTTGCTTAACCCTCTCGACCGTTCAAGATCGGGAGGTACAGTTAGGCCAATAAGTTCTGAACTAGTCATAATAAAAAAATAACTAAGTATTTCGACTTTTCCAACCTATTTATTAAAATAACAGTTTTGTTTGTATAAGTTACCTTACCTTGTACATTAATTCTGAAGTGGGCGTTGTATTCCTGAGTATTTTGTACTACACCAATGTTGCAAGACCACGCTTGTTCGTTCTTTGAAACTGGTAAAATCATTTTGACGCCACATTCGCCGGCATTGAAGCCTGATCCCACGTACTCCACTGATGATGATTTCATGCCTGGAATCATTGAAAAAACCTTTGATAAAGTAAAACAAAAGTTAGTGGAAATATAACCTAATTCTATTTATTTTTAACCCCCGATAGAAAAACAGGGGTGTTATAAGTTTGAGGTGTCGGTGTGTTTGTGTAGGTACCTATCTGTTTGGTGATGATGAATGGAGGAAACTATTGATATAGGTACCTACCTAGTTTTTAAATAAGTAGGTTTGTTGTAGAAAAGATATTAGATTATTATTGCTTTTATTTGCTGAATCACATTCATGATAATTACAATTACAAGCGATATATTATTAATCTATGTTTCTGTATCCAGCGCATCTTTCGACACAAAAGCCTCTTCCAACTCCTTCTATTTCTCACGACATCTTGACGTTTTGGACCATAATAGACCCGTCGTTTTACAAATGTCATCAATCCATCTTCTGATTGGTCGACCTCATTTTTGTTTTTTTTTTATATTAGAAAAGATATAGAATACCACTAATGTTATAAATACGAAAGTTTAGATGTCGGGTTTCGAAACCAACACCTTCGGATAAAAGTAAGGGTATGTACCACTAGCTAGACCAACGCAATGTTACCTATTTATTAATTGTAAAATCACCTGGAAAAACCGGGATGATGGTTCCATTAGAATCTCTGAAATGGCAATATCTGATTTCTGCATCGACAGAGCACATTAAGACGACAGGCTCGTTTTCCAACCCTGAGACGACTTCCATTCTTTGTGGTTTAATTGTCGGATCTGGAAAATAATAATATAGAAGTCTCTTTTTAACCGTCTTCATAAATCTAAATAATTTTAAATTATATTGTGGAAAAACAAGGGCTTGGCTGGCCGGCTTGGCCGATTCTTCTTTCATTGGAAAGGGGTTCCCTCAAGAGTGATCCCATAATTGTTATGAGGATCTCACGAGGATCTTTGGAGTGTTGAACAAAATTAACCCATAGAATACAGTAAATTGTTCACGTTTTCACGTTTGGATTTATATCAGTAGAATCAGACAATATCACTAATTGCAAAATTCGTTGCTTTTTATTATAATTTTGACTTGAAGAATTGGGCTCTTGTAATGAAGTGGTAGAATCGGAATCCTACTATGGATCATTCACACTGAACAGCGCGGGCTCCTCGGAGCTCGTTTTACATTTACTGAAGGAAATTTAAACGTCCAAAAGTATTTACCTAAGGTATTTACTTGCTTGCAATTGGCAGACTAAATTACTTTTAACAAAATTATGTAGAAGGCCTTCCAAAGCGTGCCATTCATTTATCGTGAATCTTAATTTTGGAGCGGTACGCCTCCTGTACCGGAATTTTGGGAAGCATTTTTCCAAAAACTACGTCCGACTTACTCATGTTAATATTATAGCCGCCTTCGATATGTACGAAAACTTCCAGAAAGTCGTAATATGTGTCGTCATCTGCTTCGACGGCGCACCGCCACCTCCCGAGGTGGTCTTGTCTCGGATCGAGGATGGTGACGCTACAAGCGGTATCTTCCACCTCTGATTTGTATCTAAAACCAACGATAAAATAAGAAGTTTATGACGAAATCTACCGTCATGTCCCAGTGCATCCATGATACAATATAATATTATATAGTTCCTTTTTTTATTTTCACACTATAATCTGACGTTTTGGCTCTTTGTTTTTTGACATTTTTTTATTATTTACCGTGTGTTCCAAGGAGGGGGTGTTAAGTCGAAAGGGGGTTTTTCTAGAGGTCTAAGCGAAAAACTTTTGTTCCACAACTGTTAGTTTTTCGAGGTAATTTTCGAAAATGTTGTGTTTAAAGGTTATGTGAAAATCAGCTATTTTTTTAAAGTTTAAGGTCATTGAGTTTTATTTTTTTTACAAAAATACAAAAATATTTATTTCATTACCAATTTTAAAAATTACATATATTACGCAGTACACAGAATCCCCTTTTAGGTATAAGAACACCTGTGATAGGGGACTCTGGCCTTCCTCTCTAAGGTGCTACATAAAGGTAATATGTCGAGTAGTTTAGTTATTTAGTTTGGACTACTATAATTTTAAGTCTAGTATGTTATAAAAATAGTATAAATAGTTCAGTTATAATATCTAGACCTTACCTGGTACCATTAAAAGTCTCTTCGTATGAACCGCTGGCTAACAAGACTTGCCCTTTAGGTCCTCGGAACTGACAGCCACGCACGGTTCTTCCCGTCATAATAATGCACGTCATTCTTACTCCTGAAGATACTTCATTAACTTCTGTCTTCACAATATCTGTCGTCGATTCTACAATGAAAAATTATTCATGATATCCGCTACGCCCTGCGGTTTCACCCGCGTAAGTCTAGATCCCGCGAGAATATCGAAAACAAAAGAAGCCATTTCCTTCTCTATAGCTCTATAGCATAGCTCTATATATCTCTATAGCAAAATTTATCAAAACCGGTACAACGGTTTAGGCGTGAATGAAAGCATAACAGAGCCATGTTCAGAGGAGGTCCTATGATTAATTATGATAATGATTGTTATTTTACCTGGTTCCACTAAGGTTACAGATATAGTTTCTTCAGAAAGGGTCACCCTCCCTGGATATCCAATGTAAACCTTCCAAAGACCTTCGTGTTCAAACCCTACTCGGTCAAGCATCAACCTGCATCTCCCGAAACCGTCAAGAACGGTCTGCTTGTTCGGAGCTACTATCTTGCAATAAACTTGATCTCCTTGACCGATATTCATATCCACTGGATTGCCTCGGTCGAGTTGTAGGTACATGTTAACATTTCCTTTTTGGCTCCGGGACTCTAAAACGATTAATATTTACTTGTTAGGTATTATGTAATGAACAAATATTAGATGGTAAACCACAAAACGGAACTATTAGCACTTGATAATGATAAGAAATCCCGATACTTTAGATCAATAATGCATGACTCATAAGAACATGCTCTGTGAAAGGAACATGACTACTGTAACTAGGAAACTCGTAGGTTTAATTTGGGTTCAATAAACGTTAAGAAAAGCTAAAAATATTAGAATTAGATAAGATTTTATAAGTATTTACAATTAAGATTATATTGTCCCTAATGGGTGCCCTAATGGGTTCATGATATTATAATTATAAGATCGTTATAAATAAATAAATAAATAAATTCTCTGAACAACACACAGCGCCATCTAGCCCCGTGGTAAGCGACTAAGCTTGTGTTACGGTAACTAGACAACGGATATAATACTTATATTTATTTTTCTTTTGTAAATACATACATATTATACATAGAGGGACACCCAGACCAGACACAAATATTTTTTTTTAAGCATAAATACTTGCACCCGGCGGGAATCGAACCCGCAACCTTCTGCGTTGCAGTCGCGCTTTCGCACGACGCGCCACAGATGTCGTTGTCATTTAGTTAGATGTTATAAAGCAAAAAATAAATGATTTATGATTTTACTATCATGATCATCCGAGCGATGGACCCGGTAGCATTCCTCCGAGAACCCAGGGCCCCTTAAGTACCCGGTATATGATTTAAAGTCTATACCGGGTACTTTTTTTGCATACCTACTTTACGTAGGTACCTATGTCTAGACAGGTGATCATCTAAGTTGCTCTCTGACTGCGTAGAATTCACATCTCTACTTTATCTATCCGTCACAGAAAGTGACATATATAATATAAGGTAGTAGGTACCTACCATCAAAATATTTTTACTTACTTTCTCCATTAGCAATAATTAATAGAACACTAAACGCGACAAAAGACCACATTTTGTTTAATTTAAATCACGATATTTTTCAATATATTGTTTTCGGATGGGCACTATCTATAGTACAGTCAATACTCAACTATCATATATTTTTTATCGGACTATTTATCTGCCTTTATCAGTGGGAGATCCAACTATCTGATATTTTACCAAAATATGATTCAATTATTTTTAACAATGATCAATGAATTTCTTTGCAATGAGTAATTGTTTTTTTTTTACGTACAATAATTGTATTTATTTCACTTGCGATAAAATTAGTTGTTATTAACTAGTTTTATCGCAAGTGAAATATATATTGGTCAAGTTTTTTTTTCATTCTGATATTTACTACTGTGTATGCTGTATGTTTTTTCATTATAGTGATTCTATTAAATGTTAGTGTCGCCATTCAGAGGGGAAATGCAGCCGGCATAATGGGCACTTTTGGCGATATTCCCACGGGATCGGGACTTACGCGAGTGAAACCGCGGGACGCAGCTAGTACCTATATATTTTTACTAATAGCGTTGGGAAGCTGTAGGTAGGTTTAGTACCCCATGTAAAAGTTTTCATGCAAACGCTACTATCACGTTTGCGTTTGGTTGGAACCCTTTTTCAACTTTAGCATTTGCTAGCGAAAGTAATGCAATGTAACAACTTCGACAAGAAAAAGACCGGGAAATTCTACTAATTTCTATGTAGTCTGATAAAGAGTTAAAGGAAACATCAAATTTTACACGTACAAAATTTAATAATTACATTATTATTTTCCAATAGAGTTAATAATTATGTAAACCTTACGGTATTGATTTTATTACATTTTAGAATCGTAGATATTATTCTAAGATAAACACTTCTTAAATTAAATATAATAACAGACAGACAGACAGACAGCGAAGTCTCAGTAATAGGGTCCCGTTTTTACCTTTAGGTACGGAACCCTAAAAAATTAAATAAGTTCCGCCCACACTTAGTAAATAAGGATTTTCAAAGCTTTTACAAAAATCAAAATTCCTGGAGGATTATATTCGCTACGGATAGCGTAGGTTTTAACTGCAGGTATACAAATTTAGTAACAACTATTCAATTAAAAATTTCCAAGCTCTAAGCTTAAGCATAAAAATGCAAGAGCATTTTTATGTTTCTCTTTGGGATAAGGAATTTATTCAGAGGACGCTGCTGTCACTGGTAAGGGCAATTTTTCGATTTTTTCATCGTTTTGCGTGGGCGGGTTTTTTCCACGTAGTAGTAGGTTCTGCACCGCCGAGGTTCGCTTGGCGATGCGGGAAGATATCCATTGACGTTTCTTCTTTATCACCAACAATGCCACCAACGCCATAATTGTGATTAACGACACAATTGCCACACTTACTATTGTACCTGGAAACCCTGGAAAGATAATAATGTTCAGTAAGTATCAACTTACGAATAGGTATTAGAGGTGTATTCTAGGTAAGCCTGGTACATCTCAGGCCACATTATCGCTAAACATCTGGTTAGATAGATCCCTTGGACAAACGTTTATTATATTTATCAAGTTAAGAACGTGGCGACTTACCATTTCCATACAAACTTAATACCAAAATAAATTATGAAAAATTTAGTTTTCTACCTTAATATCGATATTATTCGGATTAAGATTTTACTTTTAAGGGGTCCCCACCGCAAGGTTTTCCAAAATATTCATTCGAAATGAAATAAAACGGAGAAACATTTTTTTCATTGACTAAATTTTTCATAATTTATTTTGGTACTTATTAAGTTTGTGTGGAGTAACAGTCGCCACGTTATTAAGTTAAGGTATCGGCTTTTGTTTTCGTGTCGAGCGTCTTTTGTTTTTTTTCATCCATCGCATCTACTTGCAATTGTCAATTTGCAATTAAATTCTATAAGTATTTTTTTTTACGATAAAAAAACAGTTATTTGTAGAATCGGTCCTTTATATAATCGGTCATTTGTAGAATCAGTCATAAATAGAAATGCACATTTCAAGAACTGGTCAAGAACTAGGTATATAGTAATTTCGAGAATCGGTCATTCCTAGACTAAACCAGGTAAGTCATTATGAAGGTCTACTGTTTGCAGAACTGTTTGGAAACGTCTGAGGGGCAGAAGCTTATTTATAAGTTGGCACGTTCTAGGATCAAAGCGGCACAGGATATATCCAAGTGCCGCTGTGTAAAAGATCCTAATGGTAACCTGCTATGCGAGGACCTCGCGGTGAAGGAGAGGTGGCGCTCTTATTTCCACGAGCTGCTCAATAAGCAGTATAAACGCACCCCGGGCTCTCGAGAGAGATGCAACCGGGAACAACGCTCGGATGATGACTGTTTGCAGAACTATAGTTATCTTCGTTATTGAACCAGCTAGCTTAGCATGAGAGCACGAGATACATTTTGTCGAATCGACATAATTTTTTTTTTTTTTTTTTTTTATCTCCCTTTTTCTGGCGATCTGTCTATTGACATTATGCCGGAGTTTTGTCCTCGCTGTGTCTATATGGCGTGCATGGCACTCGCCCTGTGACAAGTCCATATGTGGTCAACTCTATATGAGGTCCTGGGGTGCTCGTCTTTTAAGTCTAATAAAAGTTTTGTTCGGCTGTTCGGCCATCACATCCTTAGCAAGTTGGTTTGGGTGGAGGTTGATTCGATAGCTGTATGCTTTTATGGAGTTCGAAACTTCTTCTTTCACAGTTGTGATGTCAAGATCGCGATGCAGCTGTTTGTTGGTGACATACCATGGAGCTTGCGTTATTTGTCGTAAAGTTTTTGACTGGAAACGTTGCAAGATCTCCAGGTTTGAGTTTGAAGCAGTACCCCACAGTTGGACGCCATAAGTCCATATAGGTTTGAGTATTGATTTGTAAACCAAAAGTTTATTTTCTAGGCTCAGTTTGGATTTTCGGCCTAGCAGCCAGTCCAAGTTGTGAAGTTTTATGTTAAGTGACTTCTTTTTAGTGAGTATATGATCAGTCCATGTGAGTCGCCTGTCTAAGTGAATGCCCAGGTATCTGACTTTTGGAGACTGCGGGATCGTCACTTGATTTATTTTGACCTCAGGACATGTATCGCGTCTCAAGGCGAACGTCACATGCACTGATTTTGACTCATTTGCCTTTATGCGCCAGTCCATGAGCCACATTGAGATCTCATCAAGATTTCTCTGGAGTTTTCTTGATGCTTCCACTGGATTTTTATCTACCGCTAATACAGCCGTGTCGTCAGCAAATGTTCCTGTTAAGCAGCTTTCCGAGCATGGTAAATCAGAAGTGTAGATGAGGTACAGGATTGGACCCATCACGCTTCCCTGAGGGACACCTGCTTTAATTTTGTTTAATTGCGTTATGCTGTCACCATGCTTTACATAAAAATGTCTGTCGTTTAGGTACGACTTTATAAACATGTAGAAGTTTATGGGTAGATTTTTTCTGATTTTGTATAGTAGAGCTTCGTGCCACACTCGGTCAAATGCCTGAGAGATATCCAAAAATGCTGCAGAGCAGTACTGTTTTTGTTCGAATGCGAGGTTTATTTTATTCACCAGTCTATGAACTTGCTCTATTGTGCCATGAGCTTGTCTAAATCCAAACTGATGGTCTGGTATTATCTTGGCATTAGCAATTTCTGGAGTTAGTCGATTTATGAACAGAATCTCAAGTATCTTGGAAGCTATTGGGAGAAGGCTTATTGGGCGGTAAGATTTGACGTCATTGGGATCTTTGCCGGGTTTGGGGATCAATATTATTTCGGCCACTTTCCATTGAGGTGGGACGAAGGTTCTGCGTAGAGCTGCATTGTATACTTGTAACAGGAACTTTACACCATTGCCTGGCAGTTCTCTTAGTATTTTGGCAGTGATGAGATCGTATCCTGGGGCCTTATGTATGCTCAGTTTTCTTATAGCTAACAGTACTTCTTGTTTGGTAAACTTTCTCAAAGGCAAGTCTAGTTGGTGTGTTTGCTGTAGTTTCTCAACAACTTCCTTAATTTTTGAAGACCCAAGGTCATCATTTGGAATGAATACATTGGCGAGATGCATTGCGAAGACTTCTGCTTTGTCGGCGTCGGTTTTAGCCCAAGCATTATCCGATGCCTTGATAGGAGGTTGATGAGCTATTGGTCTGCTCAGTGTCTTGGTTGCTCTCCAGAGTGAATAGGATGTTGCTTGAGTTGCATCGAGGTTTTCGAGGTACTTTTCAATTCCGCGATTTCTATGGGCTTGAAGGGCTACTTTTAGTTGAGCAGTCAATTTATTGAACTTTGTTTTGTCCTCCCTATACTTTGTTCTTTGCCAAATCTTTCTAGCTTTACGTTTTCCTTTTACCAGCTGGATTATTGAGGTTGAGTAAGAATGGGGTTTAATTTTTTTCGATTGCTCCGGTGTCGCTGCCCATGCAGCCTCTTGCACCCTTGTGTTAAAATACTCTATGGCTTCAATTATCTCTGAGTCAGTCTTTAGAGGAATTTTAGTTTCAAGTGAACTCTCAAGTAATTCTCGAAAATAGGGCCAGTGTGTCTTATTGATGCATAATATACATTTTAAAGGTTTGTAGTCGACCTTGGAATTTAGTATCGCCACAACCGGTGAGTGATCTGATGACAGTTCAAAACTGGACTTGCACTGTATGTCGGATGCTTGCAGGCCTTTGGTAACAAAGAAGTCCACCAGATCCGGCCTTTTCAATTTATCGGCTGGCCAGTAAGTCGGCTCGCCCGTTGATACTACTGCCAGCTGAAGTTCTTGAACGGTTTGTAGCAACTGGCGTCCCTTTGTCGTCGATACTCTAGAGCCCCAGTCAGTGTGTTTTGCGTTATAATCTCCTCCAGCTATGAATCGGTGTCCTAGTGTTGAGAAGAAATCAGCATAATCAGTGCTTTTCATATTATGTTTCGGAGGTATGTAAAGAGCTGATACGGTTAGTGGTCTATACGAGTCACTGATGGTTATAATTGTTGCTTGGATTTGTTCTGTTTGGTATGGTTCCAACACATTGTGTTTGATTCTCTCTTTTATTAGAATAGCTGAACCCGCGTGTGCGCTTCCATCCGGATGCATACATTGATAGAATCTATATTTGGGTATTTCAAAATGACTTTTGTCAGTGAAGTGTGTCTCTGATACCAGTAGGATATCAACGTCGTTTGTTTCGAGGTAAAGTTTTGCTTCTAGGAAGCGGTGTGATAGCCCATTGGCATTCCAAAGTACTATTTTGAATTGATCGAATTTTTAGCGATCACAGACGTAAGATTTGTTAGGAGGTTGGTCATTGCGCACATCTGGTTCATGATTTCTCTGAACATTTGCATAAGCTGTTTCATATCGGTTTGTTCATCTGGGTTGTAATCACTTTTATTTCTGTAAAACTCTTGGTTGGGGATGGGCTTTTCTCTGTTTTGAAGGACCCCCGCGTAGGTGGCAGGTTTTTGTTCATTAGTTTGTTTTGGCTGTGGCGTTGGGTCCTTTTGGACTGGTTTTGTTTGCTGAGCATTTTGAGTTCGTATTCTTAAGGGTGGGTATTGATGTTTTTGCAGTTCTTTGTAAACACTGCATCCCTTGTAGTTAGCGGGGTGATTTCCTTCACAGAGCACACACCTCACAGCGTCTGATTTCTCTTTTCGGCTGCATTTTGAAGACAAGTGGGCTCCTGCACATTTAATACACTTTGGCTTCCTACGACAGTAAGCCTTTGTGTGACCATATTGCTGGCAGTTGGCACATTGTGGTATTGTACGCGCTGGACTTGGCGGTTCAAATTTGATACGGCATTGTAGCAGGTATTGCATATCGTATATATTTTTGTTGTTGCTTTTGGGAGTCAATTCAATAATAAACATGTGTAGTGGTTTCTTAGTAACTCTTTGTTTTATGTTCCATACACTAAAGGGGTCATGTCCGGCATCTTTGAGAGCTTGTTTTATCTCCTCTGGGTCTGTGGATGGGTGGAGGTTTTTCAGCACTACTTTGAATGTCCTCTCTTGCTTTGGCTTGTATGTATAAAATTCTGTGTCTTTTGTTTCCAAATGCTTGACTATGTCTCTAAATGTGTCAGAGGTTTTGGTTTGGATTTTAACTCTATTATTATTAAGAACTCTAAGCTCATAATGACCAGATGCAATTTCATTCAAGAGATCTTGTAGAGGCTTTATGTTTTCGACCCTGTCAACGAAGATAGGTGGTGGTTTTGGGACATGTACCCGTTTTTCGGTCTGAGCAGGCTCAACGTTTTCGTCTATGCTTAGTTCAGCAAATGAGTTTGAGGTTGGTATTGGTTGACTCAGCCAGTACTTGGTTTGCTTGTGGGCTTTTTCTGTGCTATTTGGACTGTTTCTGAGGCGTTTTCTATTTTGTGTTGCTTGTAAACCTTGGTCAGGATTTTCGACTGTTTTGGTATTTGACTTTAACTGAGAAGCATTTTCATCTGATTGAGTATTTACCTGTTTCGATGGGTTACTTTGCCGGGAATTATTGGTGAACATACCCTTGTGAAATATTTGTTGTGTTAAATTTTTACCGCTGACTTCTTCTTTCTTTCCTCTGTAGTTGCTAGGTGATGATTGCGAATTTGTGCCCCCCCCAGATACGGTGGGGCTGCCCGAGACTTGCTCGGGGAGGGATTCTCCGTTGCCGGTACCCTCCTGGGGTAGTAAAGTTTTCGAATTCGCTTCCATTTTTGCTTTTTATGGGGGGATTTTGCTTTCTTTTTGGGTGTATTTAGCACCCAAGGCCTGTGCTTTGCCTCTTCTAGACGTGTCTAGGTGAGCAGTTATACCGCTGCTAGCTCGGTCGCCATATCCTCGTTAGTTGTCTAGCAGGGAGCACCACGACACGGCATATTCCATGTCGTCGCCCTTCGGCGCGTGCAGGTGAGGCTGGCAATTGGGCCGGATAGATGTTATTTCCGCTCTCCCCTTACTCCCCTAAATAATCGACATAATAAATGATAAATATTTCCTTTCATTTTTTCGTTGTTTCAGAAAAAGAGACGGAACCCTTATGTCGACTCGATATTCGATAGCTGTCATGCTAGCCTAGCTGGTTATCAAAACAAAAATAAAAAATCCCGAATAACTAAACCCCTTGAAGATAAATGCAATGCAATACTTTCCGATTTCGATCAGTGTGATTTCATTTTATCTACATCTACACTAATATTTTAAAGAGGAAAGATTTGTATTATTTGTCTGTGTGTGTGTGTGTGTATGTTTGTTATGAAAAAACTCAAAAACCACTGGACCAATTTCAAAAATTCTTTCTTCATTAGAAAGCTACATTCACCTTGAGTAACATAGGCTACTTTTGATCCCGATATTCTCACGGCACGGACTTACGCGGGTGAAACCGCGCGACGCTGCAAGTGTATAATAAAAAGATACGATTGTAAACTCATCTTTATTTACTTACGTGAATGACTGATATAGTGATGTTGTTTGGATACAACTATCCCCGATGACTGCTTCATGACTTCCCCGTTGAAGTCTGGGAGCTTAGCGAATACTGTCCAAGGTTGTTTATCTAGAGACGTAGGGTAATATACTGTCATCGTGCAAATTCTTCCTGAGACTTTTCCGTTGTGTGTAATGTAACCTTGGAATTGTATTGGCGGTGCTGGTGAGGCATCGTATGTGAATCCTGAAATCGAGATTTATCATATTTATTGGAAGAAGAAAATTGTATTACGTTAGTAGTTAGTACGTACGATATTTTTTTATTCGTTGATCTTCGTTCGCCGTGGGTACATAGTTTCTTGAATTGCAGCATACTAAGGGCTCCCACACTGCTTTGTTTTTACCGTGCGGTAATATCTTGTATGACATGACATGACATGACGCGTCCTATCAATACTGCTGCGCCCAGACAGGTGTAAAATAGCATGTTATTTTATTGCGCGATAAAAACGCAGCTGTGTGGGAAGCCTTAACTCAAGATTCCCTATGTATATAATTTTTTTCTAAGATGTCGTGTGATTTTATGCTAACAAAAGTCTTTCTGGCTTCCCATGCATTAGTTCCGATCCCTTGGGATTCCCGATTAAATATTCATCAATAAGTAACTTTCTGTTTTACGATGTTGCCGGAAAACATTGCTTCACAAAAGATAGGTAAAACCATGAAAATATTGGCAACTGCGTGCCATGTTGAGGGACATTTTTTTCCTTAATGTTGTTACTCGTCTTAACACGCAAGCCCTTTCCTCTAACCTATGCATATATGTTATAGCGTCCCCAGCTATCACCAGCAAGGGTATGAAGAGAGGGGTCCGCTGTACCGTCAGGCCACCCCGGAGGGGCAACCGTCAGGGATCAGTTTCAGACAGATCGTGTCCCCAAATGCTGGATTCGGTTCTCTAAAGGGAGAGCTACGTCGTACCCTCGCCAGTCGTGTCGTCGTCATGGTACTCGTCTTAACAGCAACCCGTTCCATTACTTCTACGCATATATGTTATAGCGTCCCAAGCTATAACCAGCTAGGGTATGAAGAGATGGGTCCGCTGTTCCTTTCGGCCACCCCGGAGGGCAACCGTCTTAACAGTAGTACGGATGCAATAATACTTATTGGTATACATACTTTGTCCGTCGGAGCGCATAAATCTACAGTACTCTGGTGTTCCGCCATTATTGTAAGTAGAAGCTGTTACAATAATATGTCCAAACTCGTCTTGTGCAACATGCATATATTCTGAAACAGAATTTAAATTGATAGAATTGAGAAACAATAGATTTTTCTTCGGATTTCGGGTTGCTGTCATCATCATGCTGAAAACAAGGAAACCTACTCTTTTCTCCACATTTACATATGAAAACTGGGTGCAGCAAAGATGCCTTTTCTTATTGTTAATATTAAATCTAAGTAGGCACTTATATAAATAAGCTATAGATGCCTGGGGGTCAGTATATGTATTTACATAATATAGTTACTTAATTAACAGATATGTATATAGGTACCTTCCATATATATTATGAATTTAGATTGGTATTCCTTAGGACTTAGTCCTCGGACCAGCCCGATGTTGCACGACCACTCTTGCCCTTCCGCCTTAGAGACAGGCAAAGTCATTTTAATGCCGCATTCACCGGCATTAAATCCTGATCCCACATATTCCATTGATGATGACTTTAAACCTGGCATTAGAGGTAATAACATGTATTACATTTTAAAATGTCTTGATTACCGCGCACGTTCGTCTTATTTCCGAACGGAAAATATAAGGACTGTAAACATTCCGAATGAAAAAAAACCAACGTCTGCGCTAGGGTCATGGAATTCCTAGTCTATATTCCGCATTCGAAAAGCGTATACGGAAACGTAAGTGTGCGGCTTTAAGTGCTCGTTGCTACCACTTCTAGGCTAGGTTTTAAACTCAATCAAAAGCAGAATATTAAGGCAATGTAGACCCGGCATAGAATAGGGCTACCCCATATCTTCACGTAGGTGTCGTAAAAGACGACTACGGAATCAGGGGGAGAATAGTGAACCTGGAGTTATTTCCGCGCAGAGGGTAAACAACTTCGGCTCATAGAGGGTTGGTCCATTTATTCATTTATTTATTTCCAGTAGGTTTGGTCAATAAGGCTTACCTGCTCCCTGGCTGAGACTTAAATTAGTAGTAAGTCTAAATTAGTTATCTATATTACCTAATGTCTTATACTCACCAGGAAAAACAGGAATTATGGTTCCATTATTATCTTTGAAGTAACAATATCTGATTCTTGCATCAATTGAGCATGATAAGGTGACAGGCTCGTTCTCAAGGCCAGTTATTTTTTTTGGGTAAGAAGGTTGAATTGTCCGGTCTGGAAAATAAGAATAATAATTAGAACTTTGAATCTTTTTAGGGTTTCGTAGCCAAATGGCAAAAATCGGAACCCTTATAGATACGTCATGTCTGTCTGTCCGTCCGTCCGTATGTCACGCCACTTTTTACCAAAACTAAAAGAACTATACTGTTGAAACTTGGTAAGTAGATGTATTCTGTTAGCTGCATTAAGATTTTCACAAAAATAGAATGAAATAAAAAACGTGTGGCAATCGGGGACTGCCGCGGTAAAGCTATTGCATAACATTTTTTATCAACTTATGCAATTACAATATTTTTTTATTTCGTATCACGTCGCCATTGTAGGCATTGTAGGTGTTAGGTTTTTTTCGTTACGAAATTCCTTAATTCAAAGCTCAAAGCCCGCGATAAAAGCTATGCAATAGCTTAAAAACAAAAATGTTTGGGGGTTTTTTTTCACAAAACCAAACTTATAAGAACATAATAAATATTAGGAACTAAATTAAAACTGAAACAAACTATTATTATAATAAAACTAACTAAAGAAAAGAAAGAAAGAGCACTTTTCCACCCCTTAAAATGATTTATCCAATTCCGGTAATATACATATAACAGAGAGAGAGCTAAGTTTAAGCATCTTGAGCGTGTACGCACTGCGACTAAACGCCTGCGTTTTTCCGTAGGTCTGAAACCGCAAAAAATGCGACACATAGCTTTCTATACAAGCCCACGCATTACCGTTTTTTTTAATGACTGATTTTGCTTGTTGATACTCTGTTTTGCGTTTTCAGTTATTCGGAAACCGCTTGCGTTTAATCGAAATGCGTTCTAAGCCTTTTCTCTTTTTTGGAAAAAGGGAAATGTTTGGTTGCACCTAGTGGTGTGTAAGATAAAAATCAAATCACTGGGATCGGGTGTTTTTTAAGCTATTGCATAGCTTTTATCGCGGGCTTTGAGCTTTGAATGAAGAAATTTCGAAACGAAAAAAACCTAACAAAAAAAATTATAATTGCATAAGTTGATGAAAAATGCTATGCAATAGCTTTACCGCGGCAGTGCCCGAGTAGGTACCACACGTTTTTTTCTTTCTCTTTGTATGGAGAGTCACGTAAGCGTAGAATAAAAGGAGCAAAGAATACCAACCGCGTACCGATGGAACTATATAATGATAATTTCCATATTGGTTGGTTCTCGTTCGTCCGTAAGCTATAGGTAGCCCTCGCTGTCTGTCTTGAGCTTTAGACATTCAGTAATACCAACCGGAAACAAACAAACCATCAATAGTAATTAAAACGGTTTAATCTAGGAATTACCAATTCGCAAAATATTTAGTTATCCATGCTGACTATTCGGACTGAATAGCGTAAACGATTAGTATGACTGCTAGGTATAAAATAGATTTTTGGTCTTAGTTGTGTCGAGTCCGAAAGCGCGGTAGGTCTATGAAAACGATCGTTGTATTTTAAACCGACACAATTTTAACTCCGCTCCGCTCGCAGTGGAAGGCCAAAGAAAGAAAAGAAACCAAAGATGATTGAATTAAAAACGGAAGACTACTGAAATGACTGAAGTCCTAATTTTTGTTAATTTAATTAAAAACATTAAAAGGATATTCGCAGAAAACTGTAAAATAAAGACAGACAAGAGCGGTGTTGGTCTAGTGGTAGATACCCCGACTTTCATTCCGAGGGTCGTGGGTTCGAACCCGGCCGCGCACCAATGTCTTTTTCTTTAAGAAAAAAGTTATGTGCACTAATAACATCGCTCTTACGGTGAAGGAAAACATTGTGAAGAAACCGACATGTCCTAGGACTCACCACGGTCCGAAGACATGGGTGTGTGTCTATGTATCATATGTATGTATTTACAAAAGAAAAATAAGTAAGTATTATATCCGTTGTCTAGTACCCATAGTACAAGCGTAGTGCTTAGTTTGGGACTAGATTGCGCTGTGTGTAACGTCGTGCAATATTTATTAAAAAAAAAAAAAAAAAATTACTTACCGTAATTATTGAAGCTTCCTTGCTTGTGTACCATGTCGTCCATGAACGTGTAATAGGTCCCATTTTCTGTTTTCACCGCGCATCTCCACCACCCTACATCGTATTCTTTCGGATCGAAGATGGTAACACTACAAGCGAACTCCTCCAGCTTTGAATAGTGTCTGAAAATAATTAAAAGATTGGACCCAGACCGATTAGAAATTTCAATCGCGTGGTGTTTGTTACTTTCAGCCAGCTTATAGCATTGTTTCAATGCTCCACGGTTTGAGACATTTACAGGTCTCTTCTTCAGGAAAACTCAAACCGATTGTCAAATGCTGTCAGTTAGCTGCCGCCTTCAAGAATTTTCCTTTATTCTGTTTCGCCAATGGCATTAAGATGTGGCTTCAGCGTCGCTCGCTCACCAAACCAGACCAACCATACTGGTCTTCTTTCTTATAAAAACTATTACTATGTGTGCTATTACCATTGCTCTTACGGTGAAAGAACACATAGTGATAATAAATGGCTTTATAGGTAGCAAGACAAGGTTTCCCAGATCCCAAAATTGAAATTTGTTAAAATTTCCTTGAAATTTCGGACTTTCTTGTAAATCCTACTCATCGTCATCATCATTTCAGCTGTAAGAAGTCCACTGCTGGACATAAGCCATAGATCTCCTTCATCATAGATCTCCAGATGCTTCGGTCATAAGCGGCCTGCATCTCCCGTGAACCCGCGCCCTTAACCAAGTCGTCCGTAGTAGTAAATCCTACTATCCTACTAATATTATAAACGCGAAAGTTTGTATGTACCTATGTACGTCTGTATGTGACTTTGTTACTCCTTCACGCAAAAAATACTAAACCGATTGCAATGAAACTTGGAATATAGATAGCTGGAGACCTAGAATAACACATAGGCTTTTGATCCCGATATTCCCGTAGGGTCAGGACTTATGGGGGTGAAACCGCAGGGCGCAGCTAGTATAATAATAATCAGCATAAGCAACTAGTAGGCAAAGATGGTGCTGGGCAAAACTACTCCTCCTTTTAATGCAGGTGTTCCCTAACTTATTTGAGACGCGCCCCCTTTAGACCATAAAAAAAATCGGCGCCCCCCATTCCTCCAGTCCAGATTATCAGATCGGAATAAATATAAGTAATAGGAACCCTTTTTTACCTTTTGGGTACGGAACCCTAAAAAGGATTATATTACAAAATAAATATTTTTATTTCTTATTAAAGTTTTACAAAAGGTATTTGATAAGTAGTACCAAATACCTACGTTTCATACACAGTTTAATAGCTCCCGTCAATTTCAAATAATTTCAATGGTCGTATTAAACAGCCTGAAATGCATTGTCTCTGCGATCGCAGGTGGCTCGCGCCCCCCTGTAAAGGTCCCTGCGCCCCCCACTTAGGGAACCCCTGTTTTAATGTATTTAAATCTTCAAGAATTTTATGTAAAGGCCAATATTTACCTGGTCACGTTAAGTTCCTCGTCGAATGAACCGCTAGCTAACAAGACTTGCCCTGCAGGTCCTCGGAATTGACAGCTTTGCACTTTATATCTGGGCGTCCTTGGCAACATACATCTTAATATTACTCGAGGATATAATTTAGTAACCATCGTTTTCACTATATCGTTTACCGAATCTAAAAAGTAAACATATTTTTTGAATTCTTGTACGTATTTACATAATATGTAGGTATGTATGTAAGAATAGATGAGTAGGTATCAACCCAGAGAGCAAGCCGGCTTCTATAAAGTTTTTGGAACGAAACGACGGACCAAATATTCACACTGAGGCAATTAATACAGAAGACCGAAGAAATACCTAATAGACCAAGCACTGTATTTCGCTTTTGTGGATTATGAAAAAGCTTTCGACTTTGTGGAACAATGGGCAGTTACAGATTCTCTGAAGAGACACCACATATACCAGAAGTAACAGTGTATTTGCACTGTTATTCGCACTGTAATAATGTCATTTCGCCGAAACTTTAGAATCGGCGTCAGAACTACCCACGATGATAACACCGAAGTTGAATATGGACAAAACAATGATAGATATATCAACGCTTTATTGTACCAAAAACACAAATTACAAGAAACAATACAAAGAAAAACTTAAAACTAAAGTGGTACAATGGGCGGCCTTATCGCCTATAGGCGTTCTCTTCCAGGCAACCAATGAATGGAAAAGAATTAACGAATGTTAAGGGTGATGTGTTTTTAGTTGAGAGAGATTTGATTAGGAAAATAAACGGATAATGGCAACTGCCGATTCAATACGGAACCCCATGTCATTGGACGACACGAACTTGAGAAGGTACTTCCTTCCTCCCATTTAAATATAAATATAAGTATTATATCCGTTGTCTAGTCACCGTAACACAAGCTTAGTCGCTTACCACGGGGCTAGATGGCGCTGTGTGTTGTTCGGAGAAATTATTTATTTATTTATTTATTTAAAGAATGGAAGGAGAACGCTGGTCGCTGACGGTGAAACCAAAGGTTGAAAGTGACACAAAGAGCCATGGAATGGATGATACTAGGAATAACCCTACGAGATGGGAGTGCGCTAGTTGCGCAACATTACCACCCGAAAATGCACAAAAGTGATAGACGTAGGTTATTGCGTCGCAAAGTTGAGTGGTGAAGTGGACGTAGGCCGGCAATGTGTGCCGAAGGAACTTTAGTCGGAAGTGTGGGCAGACAACCAGCCAGATGGTCCTATGACATAAAATCACATTTTGGGGCGACTAGGCATCGGAAAACCAGGGACAGAGCTGTGTGGAAGGAGATTGGAGAGGCATAACAATATGTGTGCCTCTCTACAGTGGGCAAATAATTTCTCTTGAAGAAGAAGAAAATGTATGCAGTGTGGATCCAAAAAATGTTGTAAGAAGTTTTAGGTATCTACTAGTTCACAATAAAGCTTTCTATACATATTGTATTATCAATCATTACCTGGTTGTCCCGGCCTTGATAAGACGACAGTTATAATTTCTTCTGCCAGGGTCACCCTTCCTGAATACCCAATGTACGCGCTCCAATTTCCTTCGTGTTCAGAACCTACTCGGTCGAGAGTCAATCTGCATCTACCGAAACCATCGAACGCTATATCTTTTTTTGGAGTTAATAGTTTGCAGTATATTTGGTTTCCCTGGCCGATATCCATATCCACTGGATTTCCTCGTTCGAGATGGAGAGTGTGGTGAATGTTGATTGGCACTGGATTTCCTCGTTCGGGATGGAGATGGAGAGTGTGGTGAAGGCTAATTGGCACCGGAACATCTATAAAACCATGTGTGTTAATTTCACCAACAGTTAAGAAGTACCTACCTATAACAAGGAGTTAATTATATGAAATCCTAATATTTTGGCATCATAATTTATGTGACTCATAGGTATACAACTAATGCGCAGGCGTAGGTAGTCGAAGTATTTTCAAGAAAAATTTCGTTTACGTATTAAATTTAGTTCAAAAACGACTTTATAAAGGAGAAGATTTTAAGTTTGGTGGTAGTTTTTTTTTTAATTTATGTAGGCTCACTTGCTAGAACAACCAGGCAGACCTTTGATATTATTTTTATATGTTGAAGTCCACAAAATGGCGACTTCAAACGCCTGTTTATATGTAGGTATGCACAATGTGTTCGTAGTCGTACTTACTTATAAAAAAACACTTACGTTCACCGTTAGCAATAATCAAAATACCACTAAAAACGACAAATGACCACATCTTTTTTTACTGAAATCTTTATTTTTACAATAATATTAGTGTTATTCAATTCGCACTATCTTTAGCGTTTGGCTCGATGCAATTCAAACGCATATTTTGTAACAAAAGATTTATCTGCCGCAAGTCTGATAGTTTGGCTAAAACGTTGAATTATTTTTAGTAATGATCAGTTAGCCTATATCGGGTTTATGAAACAACCGAACAAGAAGAATCGCCGTTTGCTACTGTCGAATTTGTCGGTTCAGTATTTACACGTGTATCTTTTTTGTACTCATACATAGGTTGGTAACCATATACTATACATACATATGAAATGCCAAAAATATGGCAAACTAGCTTCGTCCCGCAGATTAACCTGCGTAAGTCCTGAAAGGGTATTCGGAGAGCATCGGCCCGTCACCGAAGATCAGTATGTATCTCTGTCTCGCTCAGCGCGACTCAATATGACAGAGACAGGTCGAGCCATTTCCATCATTGGTTTCTGTTCGGGCGCTGTGAACAGCACCTTTGTATGGGTATTAAGAGAGCTTTCGGTGCATAAAAAATCAAAGTTTTTATACATATACCCTATTTCAAAAACTGAGATAAGAAATCCCATACTACATTTATTTGAAAGTGACTCTTTGTTTACTTTTTTCTTTAAAATTGACAGTTCTTTGTTTACATCTTTCTTCCAAGTTTCTGAAATAGAGTACCTATAGCAAATATTCCATTCCTATTAATTTAAAGAAAAGTCTCCGACAACTCTGTCCTCGGCAGGAGTCGAACTCGACAGAATAAGTGGCGATGCGGCAAACGCGCTCGAACCGTGATCTAAGATCTAATCTAATTTTTAAACTGCATAGGTACCTATCTACATCATAAAATCATATGTCAAACATAACGGTTCATAAAAACATATTAAAAAAAGTCTTTTGTGCAAGTACCTATATCTGTGTGACTAGCATCGGACATGATCCAAATTTGTTTTTCTTTTGTAAATAAGTAGGTAGGTAAGGTACATAACACACAGAGATAATCCAGACCAGACACAAATCATTTATTTTTTAAGCATAAATACTGCACTTTTCCCAGCGGGTGTCGAGCCCTCAACCTTCTGAATTGCAGTCAGGTGTTCGCCCAACGCGCCAGAGAGGTCGTCTCCCTCCATAAGCTTATGTCTCGGGCCTGAAGAGCCAGCGGCAGCGAGGATTGACGGGCGCGGGGCGCGGGCTGCGCTTGCGTCTGTGACTGACCCACACCAGTACACTTCGCGAATACTTCACTCGTGTGGGTGAGACACAGACGCAAGTTCAGAGAACTATGTCTTACACAAACAAAGTTTGTTTGTGCAAAACGAAATTCTGTGTTTTGTTCATAAAATATAGAATGCGTAAACTTATAGAAGCGCCTTATCCCGATCTTTTGATCCCGATATTCCGATACCGTGGGAATATCGTGATATTCCTAAAGTAGCCTATGTAACTCCCTGATAATGTGGCTTTTTATTAGTAAAAGATTTTTTGAAATCGGTTCTGTAGTTTCAGAGATAAAACGAGTGATTGTGATGTGACTCTTAAAATAGGTAAGTAGTTTTATTAAAGGGGTAATCTTTAATAAAACTACTTACCTATTTTAAGAGTCACAATCACTCGTTTTATCTTTGAAATTCATAGTTCTGAACAACATAATATCTCGTTGAGGTGTCATATTATGTAAAAGAAAATACTTTTATAGGTACTTAGGTAAGAAAACATTTAATATCATGCGTGCAAAATTTAATACATATTTAGATTTTTACAATGTATAAAAGAACCTAAGGCGCGACGCTTATCAGAAAGTCGTGGCGGTGGTGCTACCTTACCCCTTTGTGACTAGAAATGTTATCAAGGGATATCGCGCCGCGTCTCACCACGACCTTTCAATGAGCGTCGCGTCTAAAGAGAATTAATAGACAAAGTATAAAGTATAAATATTATTGCAATATCAAAAACTTAAAAAACAAATTATATCCCCAAAATATGGCCGAAATCGTCGAATACTGAAAGGCTCGTCAAAATTTAAGGTCTACTCAGATAACTGAGCAGCTTTTAAATTCAAAGTTAGAATGCGAATTTTCGAGTTTAAGAGCTGCTTGATTGTTTAAGTAGGTAGCCTTAAATTTTAAATGGCGTTTTAAATTTCGGCCGCTAAGACAACTAAGTAAATATTTGAAATAAAGGTTCGAAGCAGCAATCTTGTAACTGTAACCTTAAGTCAGACAAAATAAAATGGGCGTATTGTAATGTAACTACTATGCGACCTGCAGATGTTAGTTAAACTTGATGTTAACAATCAACAATTATTGGTTTATAAACTAAGATATTTAATATTATAACGACTAGAGCGAACATTTAAACCTTTTCTTTTTAATCAACAACATGCAATTACACCCAAACGGTCACTCGGTGGAAATTAAGTCGACATTAGACCTACATCTGATAGATTTTCAAGACAAAACTGTGAAATATAGGTCAGAGATGTCACTGCGTTTCATTTAACGAAAATTTGTGGCGTTTGAAATTTAAAATTTGGTTGGAAACTGCCGAAGAAAATTTTCGTTCAAACGATAGAAGATTCCTAAATTACGAAATGGTGTTTGTTTATTTATTTATTTTAGCATATAAAACCTTTAATTTTATAAAGTCATTTGCATTTATGTTTAGGAAAAGAACCAGTTCTGTTTTTTTCACTCTAGTCAACTATAACTTAAACATCGGTCTAGACATTCTGGGCGTATGGGGGTGGTGAGGGGCGGTCGTTCTCTTGGGTAGGAATAATCTCAGGCTCCAAGGGCGCCTTGCGCAGGCTTTGCCGGACGGCGCTCGCGCGGGTGGAGACCCATTGACGATGGCGCTTCGGAGAGAGAGCAAGACCGATGATCATCGCCAACAGGATGAGGCTGAGGATCACGTAGAGGAAGACTTGGACTGAAAAACGAGAAAGAAAATATTACAGGACAATAGAACTGGACTGGTTTCTATTAGACTAGAAGGAGAAAGGTCGCCTGATATTGATCCATTTCAAACTCGTCTCTGACGGACTAGCTTACCCAGTTCCAAAGTCAAACTGTTCTGGAAATTACTCCCAAAACCTTACAAAAGATAGATCAAAATTCGAACATCGTTGTTAAATAAAATACTTACCCATCATCTAGTCTGGGTAATCTAAATCTAATCTTCAACACAGCGCAATTTAGCCCCAAACTAAGCAACTAAGCTTATACTATGGCTACTAGACAACAGATATACTTAGGTATAATACTTTTTGTAAATAAATTATTATGTTATGTACGAATTATGACACATAAAGAAACCACCAGAAACAAACATTTATGAAAAACACTTCTCATTTGAGTCGAACCCGCAACCTTCCGGGTCGCAGGCGCAGATCCGCCCGATGCGCCATAGAGGTCGTTGTAAATTTAAATCCTAAATAGCAAGAAGTAAAGTGGTATTCGTCTGTTTCTTCTCTACTAATTTTTTTTATAATATTTTAAGAAATTTACAACCCTGTATGTATTAAGGTCAAATTTACCGGACTTACAATTCCTATATTGGTAAAATCGCCATCTAGACACGATATAGGTAGATTTCTCCCATCATGATTGGCGATTTTATCAACATAACAAATTGTAAGTCCGGTATATTGATGTTCACCGCACTTACCTCACAGCCGCACTTCCCCCTAGCAACCTTAATTGGTATGTTCTAAAAAGTTACCGAAAACAGTGCCTGTCGAAAAAGAAAATCAATTTCCCGGTGGGGGTCGCTAATAAGTAATAATACTTACATCCACTAGCCCCTCGGTTGAAGTTCTCTCCGCCTTCAGGAGGAAGCTCTTCAAAGATGAAAGCTCCGCCAGTCTGTCTGCTGATCTCTCCCTCTTGTCCGGAGATCTTGGCGACGATGGTCCAGGGGTGGACTTCCAATATAGTGGGGTCTTGGACTTGGATGCTGCATTCGCCTCGGGCTAAAGAACCCACGAAGGGATACTCCGATGGTGCGTTGTAAGTACTGAAGCCTGAAACACAATATTATCAATGCGTTAAAATCTACATAGCACATTTCGTGGCAAAAAGTCGAACTCATTAGCCCCCTTACTTACAAAATAATCATAACTCTTAACGCATTTAATAGCAGTTGAGTTTATCACTACGTAAAAATTAAACTTGACGGTCAGGTTGTTTAAAACCATCGTAACTTCACGATACAAAATGGCGGACGTTAAACAGCTGATTTTTGTCATTTGCGAAAGAAAGAAAGAAATATAATAACCAGGCTAGTTAGTTAATTTGAAAACTATTAGCAGTGCAAGTGAGCTTTGCTTAGTATTCAAATGTAACCTACCGAATGCGTCGATGCGCACAAATCTGCAGTAATCCAGCGGCTGGTTGTTGTAAACTTGACCTCGAACTATCATGATCGGGTCATTCCTTTCTAATGCGACGGTAAGTTGAGCTGAAACAAACAAATTGTTAAGAATTTTATTGAAAAGATTTTTTCTATAATTCGGATATCCGCTTTTCGGCTTTTCCGGTCCGGTTTTATTAGCGAGAGGAGTTCTTTCCAGTTATTTCCACTTTTTAAAATAGCCCCGACCAAGGAAGACCAAAGAAACTTTACTCCGTGACTAGACTCGGATTAGCTTAGGTACTCAGTCCTTATACCATGTTTATTATTAGTGAATTACTTTCGACTTTACACTTGGAAAAAGTTTATAACTGACTAACTCTTCATTTATTAATAGGGCTGAAAGTATACAACCCGCGGAAACCCTTATCCCGGGAAAGTACCGGGATAAAAACGTGAACTGGGATAATTTGGGATGTTACTCCCAAAGATCTTAAGATATTAAATTTAATCAAAATCGGTCTAGTGGTTACGGAGATTACCTCCAACCAATTATGTATATCTATGTATCTATGCCCAAATATTTTAAACCCACAGACATAGAAATAGCTAGACCACGCGAATTCATATCCTTCGCGTGTCAGAAAAACGTAAAAAAACCCTGACAAAACGTCGCGGCAGTCTGCTCTAACTGGCAGTCCGCGTGATTTGATTTGATCAAAAATGTAAGCAACGAGATATTCCAAAGGCTATACCATTGACAGAGAGTGTGAACTGCTCCCGCTGCTCCGCGGAATGGTCATCAAGTCCGACATGGCAGGACCAGGTCCCGCTGTCGACCGTCTGCAGGCTGCTAAACCTGAGACCGCACTCGCCGGCATCGAACCCGAGCCCGATGTACTCCATCGATGTGGTTTTCATGCCTGGAAAATAGGGTTTTGTTGTTTTTATTTTGAGCTGACGTTATCGGTGAATGCTGACTGCAGCCTCGTGTGGGTAATACCTCAATGCTACACCATATTAAATTATGGGACATAAAACACGATAAATAATATACTAAAATACATTACTACATAATATTGTACAGCAATAACTTAGACAAGAGGGGGGACCAGGAGACTCATAGCCTCATAGCACAGGTTTCTTCTCCCAATTGTAGCTATGAGATATAATTTTATCTATTTCGTCATTAGATCTCGTACTAACCATTATCGAGACATTATCGTCGATGGACGACTTATAAACTTAGCCCCTTACTTATAAACGATAACTAACTTTATGTAACGTTTGTCTTTTACTGTGACATGAAGTTTCAAAGTTGACAGACAGAGACAAACGTTAGTTTGAAACAAAACTTAGTCATCGTTTATTTATAATCCCCTGATTATTGTCAGGTACGTTCCATACTAGAAATTATCTAAGATGGTAACGAAAATTCGGGAAATAACAAAGCAAATTCAGCTCTTACTCACCAGGGTAAACAGTGAAGGTGGTTCCATTGCTCCTTCTGAAGTAACAGTACTTGATAGCAGCGTTGAGAGAGCAGGACATGGTGACAGGTTCATTCTCGCCCACGCTCACAGTGTCGCTGTGATCCAATCTCAGGATCGGGTCTGGAAATGAAAAAAAAAATGCATTTTAATTTAGGCCTTAGTTCCTCAAGATCCACATACTCAAGGAGAATGAAAAAGTGGCATTAACGACCATAAGTTTATTTCGTCGACGCGACTTCAAAATGGACAGCGTATCAGGCAAAAGTGGTCTAAAGCTATGACTTTTATCGGCCGATAGCGTTCTTAAATCAATCGGAATGGTTGGAAGGTCGACCAAAGAATAGAGTTACCTACCTTATAGATCTGAGAGCGTTTCGGGGGTGTTTTTCTTAGTATCTGTAGGTATACCATAAGTTCCAGTCCCAGATATGTGTTTCCATTCGAGCGTTCAATAGGAGGCAATACTGCCTCAATATATACTTACGTCGGTTTGTTACCGAAACTGCTTTACCAAACTCGTGTGCATTATAAGGCATAAGAGCGAACGATGTTCTCGGTTGCGCCCCTTTAGGGAGCCCGGAGTCCGCCCACCATATAAGGGTGAAAAAAGGGTGGCACCTTGGTTTTACCTATATTGTCCCACTGCTGAGCAAAAATCTCCCTAACGGGTCCTATAAGGGTCCCTAATTCTTTTTACTGTTGTCTTACCTTGTTCCACTTGAGCTGCTACAGCGGGAACCTGAAGGGCGTATGGACACAGAACGTCCATGAAAGCGTAGTAGACATCCACATCAGTCTCCATGGAACACCTCCAGAGACCGAGCTCGCTCACTAGAGGGTTGATCAGGTGGATGCTGCAAGTGTTTCCTACGAGGTTGGACTCGTATCTGAAATCATGAAATAAAACAAAGTTTTATCAAAACTAGTTAAGTATATGATGTGTGTGTGGTTTCAGATTGCGTCCTCAGATGAGAAGAAATCATAAGAAACTCATGAGCATTTACTTTTTGTGATCTTGTTTTGCCATATAATTATTACAAGTTAATGCTTTTTCTTTATTTATTTTGTATGTAGCTCAAGGCTATTTTTTTTATTTAACGAGCCATAATCGTAAACTATCAAAGGAGAATATAGCATTGTAAGTTTTCACGGCACGAGACAGGGACTTGCGTAGTCTAGTTGGAACAGACGTTGGGGTACCGACCCAAAGACGCGAGTTCAAGCCTCGCCGCAAGTGAAAATTATTGAATGCTATTTTTACTAAAGTTAATGCTTGATTAAGTATTGGAAAAAACAGATTACAGTGGCCTCGAACCAGAACCAGACGTCAAGTAGGTATAATTTTATTATTAATACCTATATCGAAACTCTACAGAAAAAATAACTAAGTTAGTTAAGTATTTGGTTATTTTTCTTGTTTTCAAAAATAAAAACTAGTGAACATTCAAACAAGCAACAAACATTATTTTTCTACTTTTTTTTACAATGAAATAAATATCAATCATTGTATGACAGGTACACATAAGAATTGTTCTTTGAGTGGCTTGTTATAAGTCTAGTTATTGGCGTTTGAAAAAATTAAAAAAGTTTTCCGAAAGCTGCGTATTTTCCACATAATTACCTACCTGTGTTCTCCTGCGCTATCTGTAACAATTTCCGTATGCGCTCCGGTTGCCAAGAAGATTCTGCCAGGCGCTCTGAATTTACATGAGCGAACTTGTTCAGTGCTCTGTAGCTGGCAGATGACGGTCACCGCACGGGTACTCTCGTGCTTTGTCACTGTGGTCGTTACCGCGGCCTTGGAAGCTGGAATAACAATTGAATAAATAAGTAATTGGTATCATTGGTTGCCTGGAAGAGATCGCTCATAGATGGGATAAGGCCGCCCATTGTGTCACTTTAGTTTTAAGTACGGAATTTTCTTTCAATGTGTGCTGCTATCTATGTGGATTTCTATTTAGTTCGGTGGGAATTTTTGAGGCACGCTAGTGTTTACAGTGAAGTTGTAATGTTTAAAACTCAGCTTTGGCACATTAGGTACAGTCGCAATGAAAAACTCGAAAGTGCCTGAAGTCGATCGTCAATCATTCATTTATTATCGTAATTATCATATTACTAAAGTGCTCAGTCGAAAATAATTTAAAGCTTAGGACACCATATCAGTCAGACTTTGCCTTAATACTAGATTAAGTAAATTACCTACAATATTGCATTATTGTTTTGCCTTCTTATACATTTACCTATTGGTATATAATAGTGCAAGAAACCGAGTCTCTAAAAATGTTTAGCTATGTAAACTATAGGTCTGAAAGATAATATGAATAAATGTTTTAGGTAACACTTCCATATCATATTTACTTTATCATTATTATTTTAAAGTGTAGGAAACACTTGCATGACTAGTTTTTTTTGAAAAAATGCTTTTCATGTATACTTTATTTTATTAATTTGGAAAAAAAAAAACTTTTGGGTCTCTTTGGAAACGGTGAATAGTTTTACCAATGAATAGGTACTAATACTTTTATTTTAGTATTCCAATTCAAACATGTTTATTCAATAATTAAAAGTTACAATAGCAAACAATTTTATTGAATATATGTATATACTAAAACTACATAATACACATAAGTTTTAGTTTTAGTATTTATTTGTCTAGTATCACGGGACTATGGAGCCCCGGACTTTTGGAAGGCGTGCGTGGAGCTGAAGCCAACACGTAAAGGCTCTTTCCAATAACAATTTTACTCGCAAACTATGAAGTGGACACCAAGTATTTATGTAATTATTAAAGTTACCTTGTATCCATCTTAAGCCAAAAACGATAATAATCTACTCGCCTTATGCTGGTACGGCGCCCAGGATACTGGCAGTATTGCCACGCTGATTGGCAAATTAGAATGTTAGATTTAAAAAGTTAAATTGCCAATAAATATTTTTACCTCTATCATTAACGTTGACACGCAGAGAATGCTCTTCAGCAGCCACTCGTCCAGAGAATCCAAGGTGCATCTTCCAGAGACCATTGTGTTCTGAACTGATTCTAGAGGCGATCACTTTACATCTGCCGAAACCATCGAAGGCGGTGAAACCGTGAGGGTCTTCTAATTTGCAGTAGAACACGTTTTCAGGCCCTACTTCCAGGTCTACCGCGTCACCTCTGACGAGGTCTACTGTGTATGTTGTTGGAGCTGGTGGGGCGATTGGTGCGAAGGTTGTGGAGAGATCTTCTTCCACGTTTGTTGGATCTAAATCATAAAAAAGAATGTTTTAAACATTTTGTAGTTAGAAGATGGACATTGTATTTTGTTTTTAATAAAAAAATTAGGCTTCGGGGGCCACAACCTTTGGGGTTGCTTTCTTTTATTAACGAGAGAGGTATCACAGTTTCTGGGTTGTAATTTTCAATTCAAATCGAAGTTTCACACTAAAATGACCCATCTAAAGATCATGAGAGGTTAATAGGATTTTGAAACCCTTCCAGGACAATTTTGAAAGAGCGTCCTTTGTTTTATAAAATACGAATAGGTAATCTAATTTTATTGCAGGCTTGTAAAGTATTACAAGTAACAGCAGTAGGTAGATACAATAAATTACACAAATAACTAACATACAAACATAAACCGTAATAATTTGTTGATAATGTTAATGGCTTACAACTATGTTAGTGGTAATTAAGTAAAAGATTACTTGATTAGGTATAGAAGTACGAGGGCTGTGTGATAAGTTCCTTGTTTACCGACTGAGGGCACCACCGACGCAAAATAAAAAGGGTATAATTTAGACGGTCACCAAAATTATTTTTAAGACTCTAAGCCTAAGCACTAAATAAAATAAACAACTCCAAAAAAATAATTGTCTTTTTTTAAAAGGGCCCTTAAGTTGATCCAAAGTAAATGAAATAACGTCAAAAAAATCACAAGCCTTGCACAAATATTATTTTTGATACCTAAAATGGATTAATGATCACCAAATTCTGCCTAACTCAAAGATTAATATTACTACCAAAAATTTTACTCCAAAATAGTTTGAAGTCATCCAAAATACATTATTTGATCCCAGACTACTTTAATGTAAGACTAAAATTACAAATGCTTCCCTTTATTTCTTAACCCCGCACTCACCCGTATAAAAAAAGAAAAAAATAGAGGAAAAAGAGGACTAACCTAACCTAACCATTATTGCTAGTTTTATGTTGAGCAATGACAAAAAAAAATTTCATACATTTTTACTTAAACTTCAAAAAAAATATACGGATCACACCGACTTGGATAGGTTAGGTTAATGTTAGAACATGATTACACGCAGCGCTTTGGCGAGCGAGCGAAGCGAGCGTGCCGCGGCAGCGGTCGCCAAAGCGCCTAATACTATCTATAAATAAAACTAAGCTGCGAAGACTAAGCTTTTGTTTGGGAACCCCAGTATATTTAGTGAATTTCATATAACAATAAATAAGCGACGTACGTTTGGGAAGCCCAGTATATTAATTGGTATTCGAGAAATATTCTAGCGATCATTAGCTTTTTAGCCTAGCAAAAATTACCAAATTAGAACTCATGGTATAATATAATTGGTAACATCTAAGTAGTGACAATATATAATCTTTAGTCTAAAGTGTATTTTAAAGGCGTCCATATATTTTTATGATACGAAAAAATGGTTTTATTTCATAATATTTTATGAAACGTAATTTGGTGACCATTTATCCATTTTGGTAACTGTTTAGAATTTTTTGGTAATAAAATAGGTACTTTTTTGGGCGATGTTTAAACACAAGCCAAATAAAAATGCCATCATGTAGCGGCATCTTTACAACGATTACCGTCAACATTTTGGAAAAATATGTCGAGTAGTTTTCACTACTGCTGAAAGTCATCAAGTGCGTTTTAATTTGTAATCATGGAGAAAAAACAAATCGACTAGTGATTGCAAAAAAACACGCACTTGATGATTTTCAGCTGCTGTGAAAAAAAAACTATTACATATACCCTATTTCAGAAACTTAGATCAAAAATGTAAACAAAAATTCTATATATTTATTTGAAAGTGACAGCTCTTTATTTAACATTTTCCTTTAAAATCGACAGTTCTTTGTTTACATTTTTGATCTAAGTTTCTGAAATAGGGTATTGATAAATAAAGAAAATGTACATATGCATTTTCTTTAATCTTTAACTGTAATCGTTATAAAGATGGCGCTACAGGATGGCATTTTTATTTTACGTCGGTGGCGCCCTCAGTTGGTAAACACGGTTACTTATCATTCACCCCTCTAGTTGCTCAGGATTGTGTGGTGGTTTGAGGGTTGAGGATGGTACAATGACTGCAAAGCAAAGTGTTATAGCTGGATGTAAAATAAGCTGATGTAGTACAAGCATAATATAAAAACCTAAACTAGTCCTATAGTTATTCATGACCATTGTCTGTGTTTACAAAATTATGAATAGTTCTTGAAAATGATATTTCATTTATAGATAGTTTGTTCAATAATTATTGGACTAATTTTAATATTGCGACGTTAGTGTAATATTAGTAGGATAAATAATATAACTTTGTTACGTGACCGAACGCAAGGAAAAAGATTGCATTGTAGCATGTCATCGTTAGTAATCCTAATTGAACAGAAAGATTTCAATGACAAGGCCGGTTCTCTGTTTGTGCTATATCAAAAGTAATATAAGTAATATACTTTTTTATAATAATGTGACAAGGGGTCTAAGATTTAGCGCTCTTACTTAAAAAAAAAACCCTTCTCACTGAGAGAAGGAATGCAGAGCAACAAACCGCTTTTCTGCTAAACTCCGGCGATTTCATAATAAATACAATTGTAACATCGCATTTTTAGGGTTTTTAAATCATTTTAGCTAGGTATGTAAATTAGTAACCATGTTAGTTTAAAATCATAGTAAAAGAGAAACATCGATTCAAGACAAGCACATGACAAATACAGAAAGAAGGTAGAAGAGTTAGTTAATAAGATAAGTTAGTAGGAAAGTAGGAAGTTAAACAGATAAAGAGTTGAAAATTGTATATTACCAACAACATTCACTTCAATGGGAGCTCTATAAACAATATTAGTTCCGTAGACTATCTCCCAAGTTCCATTGTGGGAAGCGTCCAAATTGAGAATTTTGAAAGTACAGGAGTAAACATCAATCAAATCTCTCTCATATTCGAAAACCACATCGCTTGGAGCTTTCAGTTTGCAAGTTGAGTGCATATGCGTCGGTACCCTTAAACTAACATTCAAATCATCACCAACATTTACATTTGCTTGTTGCGGAAATGCTTCAACAAACTCTGTGGAAAATAATGTCTAATTAACATACGCATTATCTCATAACCACCCCAAATTTATTAGTATTAAGATCTTATCATCGGACGTGACTTGATACGAGTATTTATAATACCTACTGAATGTCTATCAATATTACCTTCAACGTAGATTGTGAATGGTAATCTTCGTTCGATTCGCTCTGAGTACCTTGTGTCTCTAGATACTAAGAGCCAATCTCCGACATTCTCTTCAGATTTTACAGTAACTTTGACCCCGCAATCGACATTATTCTCTTTGAGAATTTCTACTCCAGGGACGTTAAATCCTTCAATAAATTTATGTTGCAATCCGTCAGGAGTTCTAATATGGCAACTTTCAGTAGTTGTAAACGCAACGGTATCGATAACAATTCGATGTTCTTTTCCGATTTCAGTTTCAAAACGCTGTTCGGATAACTGATGAATTTCTCGATCGGTCTCTTCTATCGGGTTTGAGGGATCTAAAAGTAACAATCCAGATTCAGAGCAGTAACTTCATTGCCTATATTAGCAGATTTTATTACAGAAAACTAACCTTGAAGCAGTATTTTTGCTGCTAATCGTCTTTCGAAGAATCGACCAGTATCGTAAAATTTTCCAATTAGATTCCAGTTCCCGAGCATTTCTTCAGTGAAAGGGCCTATTAATAGAGAACACATGGGCCGACCACTTGGGTCGTTGGTGGGGACTAACGAAGCGCCTTTAGAGTCATTATCGCTGAGATCATAAGACTGGCCCGAAGGGGTTGTGAACTGACAGTTGTTTAATTGCATGACGGATGTTGCAACCACATCAATTTGTACCGACCCCCCCAAATTTACTACACGAGTTACTTCTTCATTAGAGACATTGTATGCCTGATTATGAGGATTTTCTTCGTCTACAAATGAAAAACGTACTTAGATAAAGGAAACTAAAAACGATGTTTACAGTTTCGAAAATAAAAAAAACTACACACCGTATACGAACATACTAAATGGAAGTCGCACTTCATTGAATCCTAGAACGCTGTTAAATTTCCCATATATCGTCCAGTCTCCAATGAAACTAGGCTGGATGTCGCTAATAATGACAGTGCAAATGGGACTTTCTAAAGAGTTTGAAGGAGCTAATTTCAAATGAGGATATTCAGAGTCATGGTCGATTACCAAATCTTCGTTCCGAGGAGTTATTATATGACAGGTAACAAGTTCTCCAACTCCTATGACTGCTGGTGACAATGAACCTCCATAATGGATTGGATGATCGAATTTTTGATGTGTATCTGTTTTCCATTCGCTACTAGGTTGATTTTGATTTCCTAAAAATGTTTGATTATTAATTTACGAATATTGCAGATTAGTAATTTAAAGAAATTATACCTATTTCTTTAATTCTGAATGAAATAATAATAAGGCTTTTAATTTATATCTGGTTGAGGTGTACGAACTGTGTAAATCAAAGATCAACAAAATTATCAGTTTAGGTTACTGTAACAATGGCAAAACTCGACAAATCGCTTTCTATTTAATCTCTATAATCATTATATTGACATTTCGATAGAAACTTACGCCAAGTGATCTTGACTAGTTGACACCTCGTGATTTCCTCATCATTATTTTTATGTTTGCCACAAAGGCTCCAGTCTCCTAAGAGATCTTCTGTCATCGACCCAACAGTAATTCGACAAGATACAAATTCACTAGAATCCTGTACTACGAATCCATTCACTTCTTTTTCCTCAGTTTTCACTTCCGTTAGTTGAATAGATTCTCCTTTCGGTTTAATTACGTAGCATTCTTCATTTTGTTCAATTTTACTCAAACTTATGTCTATCAATTGACCTATTCTTGTTGGGAAATGGATGGTGTTTAACCAAGTTATGGCACCATCGTTTTCTGGTTCAATTTCTGAAAGTTACTCGTAGGTATTATAATTTACAGTTCTCTACGCTACTAGTACGTTTAGAACATAGAAACATAATATTAAAATATATATTTTTCTGTTATTTTTTCAATCAGTTTGCGTTATATTTTTACAAAATATTTAAATTTTATATATATTTTCAATTGATCTGCGTCACGTGCTTAAATAAATTAAGCAACTATAGCAATTTACCTACTTTATCACATAAAATAGTCTAAAGCACTTGATTTTGCGTATTTAGTTGAAGTGATTATGTTGCTAAAGCTTGATAACATGTACGAGTAGATATTGTCAAAAATACAGTAGACAGATTGATAGGTACTAATGTTAAAATAAAAAATTAAATACACACCCTCTCCGTGCACGATTAGGTTGAAGAGTTCTGAAGTTCTTTGTCCTTCCGCATTAGTGTATGACACTTCCCATACTCCTTCATCTCGATGGCCAAGATTCTTAACGGATATGGAGCATGTGGCGAGGGTGGCTTCCGGCATAAGCGTGAACCGGTCATCGTACGAGTGAGGTTGATCCCAAACAAAGTTCATCATATCACCGTGAGGAGTTTTCAAGTGGCAGGATGCAACAACATTTGGAAAAGCTATGATTGTGAAGTCGTAGGACTCACCAACTTCTGCTTCGGCATCTCGCAGTGCTGCAATACTGTAGCCTGTGAACAATTTTTACAGCCTTGTAGCCTTCTAAAATATTATGGCTTCGGTATCTCCTCCCCACCGTAAAAGGCAACCAAAAGAGAGTTTCTTAGAAAGAGGTTTAGGCAGTGGCGTTACCACCCTGCGGTCTAAGTGGTAGCGCCAAGCGGACGCCTCCGTATTCCGATACGTAGACCGGTGCAGCCACTAAATAAGACGAGAAGCATATTGTTCCACTGCCGTTTTCCTATCTTCTACATCAGTGTGCTACATCTTAGACCATATCCCTGACCATCAGGTGAAATAGAGGTCAAACGCTCATCTATCGTTTATAAAAAAAATATATAATTAACAACTTAACTGTCCAGTGAGTCACATACGACTCACGCTGACCTTTTGGAATAAGTTCAGGAGTCACGGGTGACTCATTTTTTGATACAATTTTGAGACATATTTTTGGTATGAGCGTGGCATAAATACTAAAAAAATATATGTGAACTTATAGAAAAATAATATTGATTTTGTATAGACTTTCAAATAATATAAAATGACGGACGTGGGGTAGTTTAGAATTTTATTGTAGAGGGACAGTTAAGTTGTTAGGATTATGTGAATGCTATGTCAAATGTTCAGCCACTGAGTAATACAGAGCATAATACTTCAGTCCGACATCTACGTACATACAATAATCCACAGTCAATCCACGCTACCGTGCACCGCCAACTAATTTGACTTAGAAATTAAACTCAATTTTCAGTTTTAATTGCATGGTGTTTATTATTTTAAGAATTGTATCAATGCTCAACGTTTCAAGACCTGTACTGGTCTCTTCTTCAGGAATGACCGAGATGTGATTAGACGTAAGATGTGGTTTAAAGTTGAGCATTGAAAGAATGTTAAAAGTAATTAACACCATGCTATTAGAACCGTAGAATGAGTTTAGTTTCTATCCAACATCGCAAAAACAGAAGAAAAATCTAATTTAAGTTACATAGAGACACATTTTTCTTCGGTTTTCGCAATATTGGTATGAATCAAACAAAACTCATTTTTTTCGGTTTTGCTCGCGTTGCTGAGTAGCTATTTATCAACGTCGGCATTTCGGGATCTGTATAAAAAAGGTGTCGAGGGAACGGTCGTTCTAAAATGCTTTGATACAATAGAAGCAACACGACTTCAACTGAGAAAATGAGCTTAATTTCGGTTAAGTTAGTTCAGCTTTAACCGCCAGTTTTACAAACAAGGGAGCGTAGCTGACGCAGTTGTCGGTGGACTCACATGTATGAAAGACTGGCTTGACTTTGCAGAGCTAACCTTCACTAACTTATTTCATTTCATTTAGAGAGTCTATCGAAGGAGACTATTTATGCCTAGAATTGCTATCGGCATTCAGTCGGCGATAGACTTTCGGTTCCAAATAAAAATAACTTTATTTTAAATAATTCAAAATGCGATTTTCCTGTTAACCACGCTTCCATCCATTACTAAAATATGTTCTGTAGGTAAAAATACACTGAAATTCCTTTGAACACCATACCGAATCCTACATTACAAGTATAGAAGGCTTCACTATTTCATCACCATAAAACATATCACCATCACTTATCACTGCACTAACCTGCAATGAGCAGTAATCCGAACACCGTACCCTTCATTGTATCGCCCGGTGCGTTCTGGCTATGAGCACACAATAACCTATCTCGAATGTCGGATGGAATACTTATATATTTCCTTATCGGATTAGGTAGCATATTAGGAAACTCGATAATGTAGAGAAATGATTTATCTTTGCACATAATTTTTTGAACAATGAGAAGCAGTAAATAATAAAATCAAGTAATCTAAAAGTATATTCAAATTAAAGGCATTTTCGCGTGGTGTTTATTACTTTTAAATCCTGAAAAAGGGACATGTAAAGGTCTCGAAACGTTGAGCGTTGAAACAATGCTGAAAGTAATAAACACCACGCGATTAAAACCGAAAAATGTCTTTAATTTCAATACAACATCGCGAAAATAGAAGAAAAATCTAGATTATTCAAAGTCACAAAACCTTTGGCATGATATAGGGCAACACAGGTACAGAAACAGGTTCCTAAGTGAATTTAATTTATTTATCACAATATTTACTAATGCATGATGCAATCCGAAGTATTCGTCACCATATTAGAAGCTTATTTTGGGGCACCAATCAATAAAAGCTTGACAAGAACTTGAGGCGACTTGCCACGGGGAGTAGCAAAATTGGGATTTCGAATATTCCAAATAAGAGTCATTTAAACTCACCTCCGACTGCCTTTGGTTGAAGAATGATGCGAAGTCCCTTTCCCTCGTTTCTACTACATTTGCAACCCTCGTTTCTACTACATAGCACTTTTGGTTCATGTATAGTTTTGCAATAGATATTTCGTACCGGGGTGCTTCTAAGGTTATCCGTGCCAACAATTGCAGCCATGCTAGGGTTATCCATGGCTGCATTTGTGCTCTATTAATAGGATAATGGGCTTTATATAAAAACAGAGCACGCACACAATCATCGGGTGGTAGGTGCCATTTCAACCTTTAAACAGTTAGAAGTGTTATGTAGTAGGTACTACATAGGTAATAGTCTCTCAAAATAAACAAATAATAAATGTTCTGATTTCGTTTCCAAGGACACGGAGATATAACACCGAGTATTGGAAAAAAAATGAGCTTGGGTTTTCGATTAATGAATTTTTTGATCGGAATTGATTCCGTATTAATCCCAAAGATTTCCACCCTAATCTGTCCTTAATATTTCTATAATCTAATCTCTAATTGTTGTTACGAAATAGTGTTAGTTTTATCATAGTAATTAGGTATATAATGCAATAACATTAGATAGGTACAATTACTGCATAGCAACTAAGTACATAAGGTACATAGGCCAAAAAAAATTGTACAAAAATAACTTTTTCTTTACTGAAAATTAAAAGTCGTCTTGTTATTATTCTAAAAGGGGTCCCGTACATAGTTGCGAAAGACGTTGTAGCGAATGGTCGTTGTGGCGAAAAACTTTTAGCGTGGTACGCTGGAGCGAAAGGTCTTTGAAGCGAATTTCACCGGGGCGAATGACACTGCAGCGACAAACGTTGTGGCGAAAAATGTTTGAAATTACATACATGCTACTTTAAAACTATAAAGGTGAAATAAAAGACATAAACTACTAAACCCATACAACAAACGTGTTTCAAAAATAACAAGGAGTTTAGTTCAATGTGAGGTCGCTTCTGATTGGTCAGGACAAATCGAGTTGGTCATGGAATTCAAAATGGATGCCCTATCTGTCAAATATACTAGTCTGCCTTACTTACCAAAGAGTTTCTTAAAAGTTTCAGATTTTCTTTGTGCCAAGGTTTTTTTTTTTTTTTTTTTTGAGTGATTCGGTCGTTTGATGGGAGTAAGAATCGAAGATAAATATTTCATATTTTCCTATAAAATTTAAAAATTGGTTGTTGTAAACCATTTTAGGGTTCCGTATCCAATAGTGGTACGGAACCCTTTGTGCGCGAGTGTCGCACTTGCCCCGTTTTTTTAATTAAAATGTTATGCAATAGCTTTACCGCGATAGTCCCCGTTTGTCACACTTTTTTTTTTTAATTTTATCTTGCCTGTACTGCGAAGTCAAGTTGGAGTCTTTGTATTTTAGTATTAAAATTATCATAAAATAATCCATTAATGTCGGTGTCTTGTTTAGTCTCAAAGAAAAACATCGTAGGAAAAATGCTCCTACTGCTGGTCACCGCACACAAACGTGCAGTATAATTTGCTATGAAATCTTTAATTCTTATTTTATAGCAGACTCCCACTGGTTTCTTCCTACGCTACACGTCTTTGGGAATAGATGGATCTTTTTATTTTTGCAATCTGATGCACTACATTGAGGCATTTTATTTAAATAAGATGTAAACGTAAATGAAAACGCCGAAAGATCACAACGGCTCATAACATTTAAAGAATTCTGGGTAAAATCCCTCAAACGCCGCCAAAAAAAAACTACAAGGAAAAGCCATTGCAGAGATTATAAAAAAAAAAAGAAAATGAACCCCGTTGATTTTATACGAGCATTAAATACCCGTTTATATTAATGCCGTGTAGCCCCGGCATAAAATAGTATCCCTATTCTATGCCGGGGCCTCATCTCGTCCCGTGGGTGTCGCAAAAGGCTACTAAGGGATCTGAGGGAGACTAGCAAACCTTAAGTTCTCTCCGCGCGGTGGCGGATAAACTACTTGATCCCTAGGATCAAGCATGGTGTCAGGCAGGCGGCCGGCCGTAAAAATATTGCCAAATCTATTGGAGATGGTATGGACAAAGATGACTTACCTACTGCGCCGACCCCAAATTAATTTGGTGTTTAGCGGACCCCGGGCTCCCGAGAGAGATGCAACCGGGAACATCGCTCAGATGAGAAAAAAAACCCGTTTATATTAATATGTTATTATTTAATAAGAATTTAATTTAGTTAAAATCTGACAATTAAAGAAATAGTAATAAGAATTAAACTGTTGTTTTTTGTTGATTAAACTTAAACTTGTAGTTTATGTCTTTTATTTCACCTTTATAGTTTTAAAGTATCATGTATGTAATTTCAAACATTTTTCGCCACAACGTTTGTTGCTACAGTGTCATTCGCCCCGGTGAAATTAGCTTCAAAGACCTTTCGCTCCAGCGTACCACGCTAAAAGTTTTTCGCCACAACGACCATTCGCTACAACGTCTTTCGCAACTACGTACGGGACCCTTCTAAAACATTTAACTGTAGGTACATCGTTTTTTTAATTGTAGACTTTGATTTGACACATGTTCCTGAAGACAAAATGTCAAATACAAAGAACGAAAACGTCAGATCGTAATCTGTAATTTTATTTAAAACGAAAAGTACCTAAAGGCAATCAATTCCAAGGCCGGCTTGTTTATAAACTGCCGGAATTTGTATGGTTTCTTAAGGACGTGGCGACTCTTACCATTTTTATACAAACTGAATACCAAAATAAATTATGAAAAATTTAGTTTTCTACCTTAATATCGATATTATTCGGATTAAGATTTTACTTTTAAAGGGTCCTCATCACAAGGTTTTCCAAAATATTCATTCGAAATGAAAAAAACGGAGAAACATTTTTTCATTGAAAAATGTTTCTCCGTTTTATTTTGGTATTCAGTTTGTATGAAAATGGTTCTTAATTTATCTGCTCTTACTGACCATCAAATTAACCACCCTTTACAATTATTATTAGTTAGCGTGATCACTCTGATCACATATCTGAAATTATCATCATTATCACACATTACTTAGAAACTAGAGATAGACCGACTATGGATTTAGCCGACTAGCAGACTAGCCGAATAGTCGGGAATGGAGATCATTATAATTGGGAGATAATATCTCCCAAATTAACACTAGGCAATTATTGTTGGTATTTCGCACTTCGAAAGCCTTGTCAAAGTTTCAAATAATGGCTGAACCGTTTTTGAAACCAATAGAATAGAGCTAAAGCAACCTTACGAAAACAATAGAAAGAGCTGAAGCATAGTTGATTAAATCATTTTAGGGACCCTGGTTTTTCTCACTGCCCACTCTAAATGTACTACTAATGTAATAGATGTTGGTTTTATTGCATAATTTTTAGTTGAGGACTAGTCTGCACCTACAGACTATAGTCGGTAAAACTGCCGACTAGTCGGCCCATCACTAATAATAACATTTTTAGGGTTCCGTACCTAAAGGTTAAAACGGGACCCTATTACTGAGACTTCGCTGTCTGTCTGTCTGTCTGTCTGTCTGTCTGTCTGTCTGTCTGTCTGTCTGTCTGTCTGTCTGTCTGTCTGTCTGTCTGTCTGTCTGTCTGTCTGTCTGTCTGTCTGTCTGTCTGTCTGTCTGTCTGTCTGTCTGTCTGTCTGTCTGTCTGTCTGTCTGTCTGTCTGTCTGTCTGTCTGTCTGTCTGTCTGTCTGTCTGTCTGTCTGTCTGTCTGTCTGTCTGTCTGTCTGTCTGTCTGTCTGTCTGTCTGTCTGTCTGTCTGTCTGTCTGTCTGTCTGTCTGTCTGTCTGTCTGTCTGTCTGTCTGTCTGTCTGTCTGTCTGTCTGTCTGTCTGTCTGTCTGTCTGTCTGTCTGTCTGTCTGTCTGTCTGTCTGTCTGTCTGTCTGTCTGTCTGTCTGTCTGTCTGTCTGTCTGTCTGTCTGTCTGTCTGTCTGTCTGTCTGTCTGTCTGTCTGTCTGTCTGTCTGTCTGTCTGTCTGTCTGTCTGTCTGTCTGTCTGTCTGTCTGTCTGTCTGTCTGTCTGTCTGTCTGTCTGTCTGTCTGTCTGTCTGTCTGTCTGTCTGTCTGTCTGTCTGTCTGTCTGTCTGTCTGTCTGTCTGTCTGTCTGTCTGTCTGTCTGTCTGTCTGTCTGTCTGTCTGTCTGTCTGTCTGTCTGTCTGTCTGTCTGTCTGTCCGTCCGTCCGTCCGTCCGTCCGTCCGTCCGTCCGTCCGTCCGTCCGTCCGTCCGTCCGTCCGTCCGTCCGTCCGTCCGTCCGTCCGTCCGTCCGTCCGTCCGTCCGTCCGTCCGTCCGTCCGTCCGTCCGTCCGTCCGTCCGTCCGTCCGTCCGTCCGTCCGTCCGTCCGTCCGTCCGTCCGTCCGTCCGTCCGTCCGTCCGTCCGTCCGTCCGTCCGTCCGTCCGTCCGTCCGTCCGTCCGTCCGTCCGTCCGTCCGTCCGTCCGTCCGTCCGTCCGTCCGTCCGTCCGTCCGTCCGTCCGTCCGTCCGTCCGTCCGTCCGTCCGTCCGTCACCAGGCTGTATCTCATGAACCGTAATAGCTAGAAGGTTGAAATTTTCACAGAAGATGTATTTCGGTTGCCGCTACAACAACAAATACTAAAAACGAAATAAAACAATTATTTAAAAGGGGCTCCCATACAACAAACGTGTTTCAAAAATAACAAGGAGTCGAGTCAGGACAGGAAGAAGGACAGGAGGACAAATCGAGTTGGTCATGGAATTCAAAATGGCTGCCCTATCTGTCAAATATACTAGTCTGCCTTACTTACCAAAGAGTTTATTTTATGTTTCAGATTTTCTTTGTGCCAAGGTTTTTTTTTTTTCAGTGATTCGGTCGTTTGATGGGAGTAAGAATCGAAGATAAATATTTCATATTTTCCTATAAAATTTAAAAATTGGTTGTTGTAAACCATTTTAGGGTTCCATATCCAATTGTGATAGTGGTACGGAACCCTTTATGCGCGAGTGTCGCACTTGCCCCGTTTTTTATTAATACCGCCATGACCGACAGGGAAATTGTAATATTATCCCTAAAGTGCCCCTGAACATGTAAATAGGTAGGTACATGGAATACCTAATTATTACCTTCATTATACCTTATCATTAAATAATTTAGTTATTATCAGTCATATCATAAGCCTCTTTCTTATTATCGATGGATTAGTGCATAAAACTTTAACAAAGGAAATTATTATTCTTTAATTCGAACTTTCCAGAGACAACACAGTAGGAGGAATCCACGACGAAACTCCAACAACAACAGTTAAACCAAATAGAAACTCTTTGATTACCTAGACTAGAATACCCTCCATTCTAACAACGACGTTCGAATTTTGATCCATTTTTTTAAAGGTGTGTGAGTAATTTCCCGAACCGTTTGACTTTTGAACTGGCGAAGGTCGTCCGACAGAGATGAGTTTGAAATGGTTCACTATCGGGCAAGCTTTCTCCTTCCAGTCTCTAATAGAGACCTTCAGTTCTATGTAGAGTAGAACCTATATTTCTTATTTTTATTGCTCAAGGCATTCTACTAGAAATACTTACAAGAAGATATGCATCTCAAAATCTTCCCGTTACAGGATTATACTCTAATACTCCGTATTTTTGTTTTGATTGCTCACGGCAGATTTACTCCAAATATTTTAAAGGAAAATACATCTTCAAAATCTCACTAGCCGTCTCAGTCACTAGCCGTCTCAGTGAGTTTTTGAAAATGTATTTTTCCTCTATTAAATCTGTATGTGGTCCTCGATTTTTGATGCTGACCGCACCTTGATGATGGAAAATTAACAAAGTAAATTTATAAAAGCAGTGTCCCGAACCAAATGAAAGCCAGAGAAGCCTTTTATATTCAAAGCAAAATTAATTAGGCTCGTAATTGAATGGTTTACGTTCCCCTAAGTAGACCTCACACCGACCCTGTGATGCGAGGGTGACCATGATATCGTTGTTGTTGTCCTGAATATAGTTTTTCTAGAAGTTCTTCGAGCGCTTTGAAGTGGACTGATCTGTATTAGAGACTAGTCGGAGAAAGGTCGCCTGAAAGTGATCCATTTCAAAATCGTCTCTGACGGTTCCAAAGTCAAAGTGTTCGGAAAATTATACTCGTACCTACATTTTCAGATACATCAAAATTCGGAAGTCGTAGTTAGTTAATCTAAGAGCGAACAGTAGAAGTTTAGTTGAAAACTACCTAATTTTAGAACTTTATTGGCGAAGAGGTAATTCGAATAACATTATATTTAAACAAACAGGGAATTCTCTTTGTCCCCTTGTCTTCCTTCATTGAATTCAAAGAACAAAGTAAAATCCCAGTGATCATGGACAACCTAACTTCTCACACGTGAATGGGCAATCCAAGCATGCGTGCTCAGCTGCTCACAGACGCGTTCACTTAGAAAACTATTTCGCTCAGTAGGCCATATGCCTTTTGCCATCCCCAGGTGAACGTACTACACTAGACTGAAGATTTTGATCGTTTGATAATACTCTATTTAAATCATAATACTTATTTTCCGCAGACCAAAAAAGCTTTGTGTCTTAATCCTCACTGGTGAGGCTAGCTTAGTGGGGACAGTTCAGTGGGGATCATGACAATAAACCTTGGTAATAGGTAGACATATGTCCGAGTGACCCCGAAACGCTGGGATTGATAAAATGATTAAGTACAGAAACTAAGTTTAGCCATGTTAATACATTGAATATTTTCGAAAATAATAGTATATTGATTAATATTAAAAAAAGCAACGCGATTATAACCGGAAAAATGAATTGAATTTCAATCCAACAACATCACGAAAAAAGAAGAAAAGTCCATCAAATCCAAAAATAGCAGTTGTTCATACAAGCTGAAGTGAAATCCTTCTGACAGCGGAAGTAAACAAATGGGAAGGTGTAATACTGCGACATTACAGCCAACTTGGCGGATTTTCTGATCTTGGGGATTAGAGACCCCTTCTGTGGGAATCGGTCCGGACCCGGACGACCCCGGTAAATCTTGGTAACAAATTGCAGGGTTCGCGTATCAGTGAGAAGGACCTATCTAGATTGATGCCCTTTAGGGATAAACGACACAAAAGTACAATGTCTGAAATGTTAATGAATTGTCTTGGACTTGTCGGTTATCGAGCGATTAAAGCCTCTATAATCTGCTAACGCCCCTAACTTAATCATAGCCTTCTGCGGAAAGTAGGTAGGTTTCTACTTTCCTCCCGTTCGGAAAAATGTTTTAAACTAAAACATCAACGCTTTTTTTATTGCGATAGTTCTAAAAATTAAAAATTGTAAATCTTGAAGTGATGCTTGGTTATTTATTAAACAATACGTAGGTATTATCTATCTAACCGCTGGGGAGTAAAAGTCCTCGAGTGGCGTCCACGATGCAATTCGAAACGGAGTGTTGGAAGACCACCTACTCGGTGGACCGATGACATTGTAGCGGTCGCTCGGAGTCGTTGGATGGAGGTAGCTCGCGATCGCTATTTGTGGCGTCGTATCGTCGAGGCCTATATATGTTCAGCAGAGGACGGATAAAGGGTGAGATGATGATGATGATTATCTTTATCCGCTATCTTGGTAATTGATTCCATCATGTGACAAGGTTTAAAGCAGTGTTCTAGGTAACCAATAGAACCACGTAAACGTATGTAAAGGTATTTTTTACGGTTTTTGGGGTTTTTGGGAACCTTTTTTAATTGTAGACTATATTTTGACACATCATCTTGAAAATGTCAAAAATAAGGAACTAAAACGTCTAAACGTAGTATAGACATTTCACAACATTGGGTCGAATTTACGAATTAAGATTTATTTTCTTTACAATAGCGTCATCTATTCTATCGGGTATGTGAATTATTATTATAGCTTCCACACAGCTTTGGTTAATAATTTTACTTACAATGAAAACGTTTATCTCGTTGGACACAAGTTAATCTGTCTTCTATGTCTATAAAATGCTTTGTCCTGACTGACTGACTGATAGATCAACGCATAGCCTAAACAGCTGACAAATAGAGATATGAAATCTTTGTATGATGTAGGTATCCGATAAGATTTATAGAAATTCCCATGGCATCGGGACTAATGCGGGTGAAACCACGGGACAAAGCTAGCCCTAAATATAAGCCCATTATCCTATAAAGAAATCATCGTCGGGAATAAATAGTACCTCAATGAAGCCCTTATTATTTGTTTAGCTTTCTCAAGATCTGGCTCTTATGGTTAGCAATGATTTGTTTTGTACTAAATGTTATGGATTTGATTAGCCTTATCTTTTTGTTTGTAAGTAGGTACATACCTTTATCATTTCCTATTGTGCCACTACAGAAGATTTGACGAATTATACATTGTATTTATTTTGTTGTGTGCAACAAAGCGCTATCTAAACCTCTGTTTATCGTCTGTATATATTTGCCCAGCTATCTCTATTACCATCTCCAATGAGACTGCGAGGTCATTAACAATTTAATGATCGTATACCTACTTTAAATCTACTATAACGTGGCAAACAAGTTGCGGGCAACATGTCCTTTCGCCTTTTCTCTCAACTAAGAAGAAATGTGTAAACGACCGTGGCATACACAATGTGCTTGCGGCATGTGAACAAAGATACACGAGAAATTGAACCTTATTTACGTCAAAACAGAAACGGAATTGGTTTAAACGTTGGGTTCAAAAATGTAACGTTTTGCAGTTAAGTTGAGCGTACCGGCGAGACATTCACATGATCAGCTTAGCGTAGTTAGTAACTCCCCAACCGTCACGCGGACAGGACGTGCCTGCGTTTTGTGCAACATTATCATCAGTTATTCTAATTAATAACAAAAACATTTGCATCAGACTGTGTAAACAAAACTGAGTGTTATATCGTTCAACTAATTGTGCTTATAGAAGTGTACGTACGTGTTATCATCGCAAGGATACTTATTTTACTCGTGTGAGTGCCAACTTTATATCGATTTTTTTTCTTTAACACATGGACGGACTTCAACTTTCTTTGCTGTAGTTATTTTATTAATTTCTTATTCTACTTTTTAATCAAAATTTGTTTATTCACCGGATATTATATACTCAGTGCGAAATGATGATAAGACGTCTGTGAGTCGGCAATTCCGTTATATTAAGATAATTTCAAACAAGTTTATTAAACATCTAGGTATGTCTCTCTTTATTGTAAACTCGTCTGACTGCTAGTGTTATACTTAGATCCTTAATAAAGAACGTGACTCAGCCACAGATTTGCACTTAATACTAGATCCACATAGCACACCGCCCTACTTTCTTAAAAAAAGTATAGTTTATTCTGTATTTTTTTAAAGACCGACAAATTAAATCGTGGTGTAATGACCATCATTACAGTAGGTACATAATCCTTGGAAATAACATATGCTACTTTTCATGCCTATATCTCGGTAGATAAGTATATTCCCACGGAATCGGAACACAACTGTACCCGCTTGACTACGGCTTAGGTCGGTGAGTGGTAACAAGCAGTGCGGCAGAAACTACTAAGTGATTGTTTAATTATCAGCACCCAAAGGCCACATTGGGACAGCTAAGAGATCAAACTCACGGACGCGAGCATTAAGAGGAAAGTCTACCTACTCGTTCTTCCTACAAACGTAGTCGACTTTTTCCTCCCTGGATAAAGACATTAGAGCAAAATGATTATGCCATTAAACCTATATCTGCCATGACCATGCTCCTTCGTTGACGTCTCAAATGTCTTCATATAGGGAAGAAATAGTCGACTACGTTTGTAAAGTTTGTATGGAGAAGAGAGTCGAAGAAGAGAGCGATATACCTAATGCACAAATCCATGTCTTCGCTGAGTATAAGAAATACTTCAACGGGGACAAGTCAACAATCTGCATAACGTTAGACATGATGATACATAACATATAGTGTTATTGTAAAACGTGTATTGTATTGTGTGTAAAAACTAATAATAAGTCTTAACTATTATTATAGTATAACTTTTATATTATGAGTCTAAATCCTAACATTTTCTACTGTTACCTACGTACAACGTTTTAAGTGCAGACGTTAGCAACCGCGTTGGTCATATCAATTAGATCGATATAAGCTTTCTGAATGGAATAGACTACATACACAGAATACATAGTAGTATACGTACTTAATAGTAACATTATTGCGTGTTGGCGTTTGAGAAACATTTCCATAGAAATGCATTTAAAAAAAATGCACCACGAGACTATAAGTCGTATGGAAGCCGCGACATGAAAGTATATTTTGGGTTACGCATCTCCCAAGTTTATATTTCCTATGGTCTTGATGCAGAAAGTCACTTTCGCAAAAATATCACCCGATTAATATGCGACGACGTTCAAAATTAATGGAATATTTGAGAAACTATCACAACATAGAACCGGAGTGGTCTCTATTCGAGACTAGAAGGAGAAAGGTTGCCTGATAGTGATCCATTTCAAACTCGTCTCTGACAGACGTGGTTCACTAGTCCCTAAGTCAAACTGTTCGGGAAATTACTCACACACCTTTAAAAAGATGGCTCAAAATTCGATTCTGTTAAGCACCACGGTCATATCCTAGTCTTAGGCGGCTTAAATCCCACGCTTCAGTCAGGACTCTAAGAACATAACTCCCTCGCTTCACTCAAGATTTAAGTATATTTTTAACACAGAACGTCCGCGTCGTTGTTAGAATACCCACCATCTAGGTAATCTAAGTATCACAAAACCTTTATTAAAGAAGTGGGTTATTGAAAATAAGGTCAGAAAACAACAAGTAATCAATAACTACCGGATTCGCTCGTCATTATAATAAATTAGAAATACCTACTTCGAATGGAAATGTAAAGAAACAACATACCACTGCATAAATTCAAGTTTTATTTGAATAAAACAGTGAATAACGTCGCTCGCCATGCTGTAGCTTTTTATATTATTATCTTGTCCGTGACTGCGGTGAATAACTGTGGTTGCCGCGGTCTGTTTACATGTTTCTATGATATTCTAGTTACTACACTAAAAAGTGGACAAAATGTACTATAATATTCACTAAGATACGGATATTAAACTTAAATAGGTAGTGTTATTAATAAATGTGGAGTAAGGTCGTTACAAAACATATTCGTTTTGTCTTGACAAAAGCTTTCAAAGTTGACAGACAGAAACAAAAAGCGGTTAAATTACTCCGAACTAATTCCACGTTTATATTAGGAACAACGACGGAAGATTCGTTCAACAGCTGACCAAATTCAGGATTTCCCACTGAAATGTGTAAAATCATCGCTGGAATTGCTAAGCGCGGGCAATTAAGTTTTAGTTTTTCAATAAATATGTTAATATAGGCTACGCTATTTAATTCGAATAACCCCATGATAATAAGATAAATAAAAATTTGTTATTTATAGTTACTTATTTTGCATGGAAAAGTTAAATTATTACTTCACCAGCTTCTGCTAATCCTTAGAATCTTCTTCCATCTCTATTACTTCACTCGATTAATTATAAGGCCCCCACACAACGATTCTCCATTCGAAGATTGTCTAATAAACCATTACATATACCTAGGCATGCATATAACTTCCATGTAGACATTTTCTTGAAGTTATTGCTTATTAGTTGTTACTCAATGATTATAATCTGCACTCGCTTTCCAGTACGAGTGAGATTTTCACTTATTATTGCTACTCGTAATCGTAAGTATCACTAGAAATATATTTTAGTTGCAGTGCCGATATGTATTTATTTCTAATTGTAGCGCCCCGCGTTTTCTCCCGCGTTGTTACCGGTCCCGTGGTAATATCGGGATCAAAAGTTGCCTTTGCGTTATTCTAGATCTCCAGCTATCTGCATATCAAGTTTCATCACAATCGGTACAGTAGTTTTTGGGTGGCTGAAACACAAACATCCAAACAAATAAACAAACACCAAACTTACGCATTTGTAATATTAAGTGGGATAACAACAACCCCAGCAACAACTGAACTACATAATATAATGATGTTATGGCGTCCCCAACTATGGCCAACATTTACGCATAAATGGAGGGGTCCGCTGTACCGTCAGGCCACTCCCAGGAGCAACCATCCGGGATCAGTTAGGTATAGACAGACCCATATAGATATATATATAGTCCCCAAACCTTAGTTTGTTGGATTCTCTATAAAGGAGAGCAGCCTCGTGCCCAAGTGACACTACCTGTTGTCCAGACAATAACCCCGCGATTACTGGGATAGTGGAATATTCCGGGGATTTACCCTCGTAGTTCCCGTTCCAATGGGAATACCGTGATAAAAAGTAGAATAGAAGCACCGAAAAAACATCTAAGCTGCGAAACACCGAAAAGGCAACGGTACCGGATGACCTCACTGAAATGATCATGACTTGAGCATTTGTAACTAAACCACAAACTTACGCGTAAACGATCAAATACGGAATTATGTCTGCTTATGCCCTGTTAATGTTACTTTAAAATCTAGGTTGAAGAACGTTCAAACTTCACATTTATTTATACTGCTTCTGGAAGGTTTTCGCGGAGTAAATTCATAATTAAACGATGTCAAAACATTGATTCCAGCTGTTTTGTGTATTGTAAAGATCTTACGATTTGAAAGCTTTACAGCTGACATGGTCCCTGGCACATAATATTAGTCTAACAAATTATTTGAAGAGTAAGAGACTTGCAGTACAACCGACTTTATCGGACGATATTTTAATCGGGCTGTTATCAGTATTAGAGTTGACAGTAGGACTTACATATAAGGTTTTTCACAGTTTAAAGATGATTTATACTAGACCGGGTCGTGTCCGGACCGGGGCAGAGACGGACTACTATTGTATGAAGACAGCACTGACGCGGCACGGACAACATGCAAAACAAAAGCTGTCTTTATACAAAAGTAGCCAGTCCCCGCCCCGGGCGGCTCGGCCACGGCCCGGTCTAGTATAAAACATCCCTTACTTGTTATAAATTGAAAAGAAAATACTAGGTCACTAATGCCTACTTCATTATAACTTTTTGATACAATTATAAAATAGTTTATAACTTAATAGGTATGTTAGTCACGGCAAGCGACGACCGACGTCTTCTTTAGTTCAATGGCCAACGAACAAAGTACGGAGGTAGTATACTTATATCTACCTACCAAACTCTTTAGGTACATATATAGTATAGTCAGGTAAGATCGGATACGGGGAAAGACCGTATGACTCAAATATCCCCCATAATCACATCACACTAATTTGTTTGTTTGTTTATGTATATGTTCCCTCTTCACGGTCAAACGGCTCGACCGATTTGGATGAGAATTTACATAGTCATAGCCTAAGTAATGGAGAGTAACGAAAGATACCTTGGATCCCGATAATCCCGCGGGATTCTAATTTACGGGGTGCAGCAAGTAGGTGATATTTTTTTAGTGTTAGCCACGGTATTCACAAGAACAATTCACCCACCACCGATCTGTGGCAGCCGGCAGTTGCAAAGTCACCTATTTTGGGAGATATTTAAGTCAACGGTGTTCCCCCGTATCCGACCTTACCTGACCATACAATACTTATACAATACACTTCTTATTTTTATACCAAAACTGACTCACGCTTAAATATTAACTTGCGAAATCTAAATGGAGCGAAGAGTCACATTCTGTATGTTATTGTGTAAAAAGTCTTCTATTTGTAACGAGTTGCTAAATGCGATATTTTACACGATTTCGCTTGCAAGCATTCTGATTAATTTGACTGGTTTTTATTGAATCCATAATCGAGTGATTGCTGTCGGAATTTTATTTTGTATGTCAGCGGTTGTTTTGTTCTTTTTTAGGGTTCTGTACCCAAAGGGTAAAATCGGGACGCTATTACTGAGACTTAGCTATTTGTCCGTGACTGTCCGTCTATCTGTCACCAGGCTGTATCTCATAAGCCGTGATAGTTAGTTCATTGTTTTATTCTCGAATGGCTGCTGCTCCGCGGTTTCACCCGCGTAAGTCCCGATTGTGAGGAAATATCAGGATAAAAAACTGAAAAGAAAATAAAACAAGTCCATTAGTCACAGAACATAGCGACTTTAACAGTCGGGACCCATTATTGAAAAGGTATACGATGAGCTAGATTTTAGGTAGTCAATATGGGTCCCGACTGTTAAAGTCGCTATGTTCTGTGACTAATGGACTTGTTTTATTTTCTTTTCAGTTTTTATTATGTATAATGTTTTTATTTAAAGTTTTTTTAAGCAGGCGGGTTTTTTAAATTTTTATTTAATTTTTTTATTTTGCGCTTTTTAGTCAGCATTAGGTGCAAGACGTGATATTATATCAATTTTATTGTATTTTAATCGCAATCGCATCATTTCATTGAGGGGGTTATTAAGTTAAGGATTATTCAGTAAGTTGCGGTAATTTAAGGTATGTACGACTTCTAAACAACTTTAAACCGTTGTAGATCCCAAATGGTTACACTAAATGAAAAATGGTTAGAGAAACCTAACAATGATTTTCGAATACCTATTCAACGATACCCCACTTGAAATAGTCAGTCAACTTTTGTTTTCTTAACCAACTTTAAGTCGTTGTAGATCCTAAATAGTTGAACTAAATGAAAAATGATCAAGAAAACCTAAGAATAATTTTTAAATACCTATTCGACATAGTCAATCAATTTTTATTTTTTTAAATTTTACAAAATGGCGGCGTGATCGCCATTTTGAATTTTGATAACTGTCATGTCTTTAGTGACACTCCCAGGATTAAGGCGAATCGATTGACGTGCGAATCATCAAAATCGGTCCATCCCTTTGGCCTAACAATGATTTTCGAATACCTATTCAACGATACCCCACTTGAAATAGTCAGTCAACTTTTGTTTTCTTAACCAACTTTAAGTCGTTGTAGATCCTAAATAGTTGAACTAAATGAAAAATGATCAAGAAAACCTAAGAATAATTTTTAAATACCTACTCGACATAGTCAATCAATTTATTTTTTTTAAATTTTACAAAATGGCGGCGTGATCGCCATTTTGAATTTTGATAACTGTCATGTCTTTAGTGACACTCCCAGGATTAAGGCGAATCGATTTACGTGCGAATCATCAAAATCGGTCCATCCGTTTGGCCTCTGGAGCGCCACAAAGGAACAAACATACAAACAAACAAACATACATACATACATAGACTGATAAACACATAACCCTTCTTTGCGTCGCGCAGTCGGGTAAAAAGTAGACAATGTGTTAATTAACATCTCTAGTTATCCGCGTACCAAGTTTCATCGCCATCAGTTTAGTAGTTTTTGCGTGTTTGACAAACAAACTAACATCTAAACTTTTACATTTATAAATATTAAGTGGGAATTCTTGTTATTTTTTTATCACGCATAAGTCCCGATCCCGCGGGAATATCGGGATTATTACATAAATTTGGTAAAATCAGAATTTGAACCATATTGCTAATTTTAAGTATTATTATTTTGATGTCACCGCACATTTACAATTTTGGTCGTATTCCTAGATAACTTATAAAATAGTATACCTTTGTGACAGTGAATTGTCAATTTTATGTAAAAGGTGCTTACAATTGACGTCAGACCATTGTGTGTCGTTGTCGGGTTTGTAAGTTGTGCTGTTTTATATGCCATTGTCGTTCGATACAGACACCGAGAATAATCCTTTTTGTGGTCGCGGAATATTTAGTGGGTAACGTATGGGTTGAGTTTGGGTACCCACTTTGTACTAGGGAATGCAAACTCGGGAGAAAAAAACCGGGTTTTTCGAGATTTTTCTTAAAAAAATCATTTAAGCAGATATTCAGTGTTGTCGTATGAAGAATACAAAAACCGAAAAAACCGGGTTGCATGCCCTACTTCGTACGTATCAAAACATATACCCCCTTACTTAAAAACGCTGATTAACAGCTGCATAAACTATGTATCGTTTGTCTTTTACTGTGACATGAAGTTTCAAAGTTGACAGACAGAGACAAACGTTACATAGCTTAGTCATCTGTTAATCATCGTTTATAAGTAAGGGGAATAGTTGTTTTAAGGAGGGACAGCACACAATGTGCAAATTTACGACCGTACGTACAGCAGAAAAGCTACTTAAAATTTTACACAAATAATTGCTGTTTTAAAGATTCGTTGAGCATTGAGCATTGAAACAATGGTAAAAGTAATAATTACAATCACGCGATTAAAACGAAAAATTAGTTTATTTTAAAACAACATTGCGAAAACAGAAGAAATATAATATATTATATTCGCAAATTTTTATGATTTTTAGTTTCAGACTATAATCTGACGTTTTTGTTCCTTTTATTTGACATTTTTTCTTCAGAAAGATGTGTCAAATCATAATAATAATTAAAAAACCAAGTATAATTTTGGACTTAGAAGCTGCTTAATTACGTATAAGGGCTACTTATACAGCTTCTAAGTTCAAAATGAACAAGTTAATCTTGCAAAACAGCAATAATTTAAGCACACAATGCACACAATCAACAATAACAATAATTAAAGTGTGTCGTAATTCCGCTAACATGCAGGAAAATAAACACCGTCGAGTTGATGAACCAATAAAATATTGTAACCGCAGACGTAGCACTCACGGCTTTGACAACTAATACTGAATTGATGGAAGTAATCTTTTGTAATGTAACCAGCTGACCTATGCTCTGCCTCTGGGCAGCTTTTGCTGTGTAGCCTCAGCATAGAATAGGGAATACCCTATCTCTTCGTGTGGGTGTCGTAAAAGGCTAATAAGTGATCTGGGGGAGACTAGCAAAACTTAAGTAGCAGATAAACTGCTTGGGTTGGTGTTAGGCAAGCGGCCGGCCGTAAAAATATTGCCAAATATATTTGCAGAAGGTATGGTCAATGATGACTTACCTACTGCGCCGACAGCAAATAAAATATAAAACAATTTGAGTATTGTAAAGGGGCCTCTCAACACCATAATTAAATTAAATATTGGCTCAGTTCTGTGTTATACCACGTTATATAACTCGACCTAGACCCGCGCTAATGTCACGGTTTTGAATTGGACCAGCAACACAATCTTTATCTTTACATAACATAACGAAAGCTATAAGTGTAAATAAATAATAAAAATCTTCAATAAAAAAAAATTGAGAAAGAATGGTAGTAAATATTGAGAGTTGTAATTAAGGGGACAGTCTACCTACTCTTTTCTCCGTACAAACTTTACAAACGTAATCGACTGTTTCCTCCCTGGATAAAGATATTAAGAAAAATATGTTTATGCCATAAGTCCTATATCAGCCATGACTACGCCCGCCCTACGTTTTGATTGTTCTAATTTTTCGGAATTTGATTTCTATTCTAATTAGAAAATTAAAAAACCAAAACTTAGGGGTTATGTTCTTAGCAGAAATAGGTTATATGGCATAAACATAAAATATATTGTCTTTATCGAGGGAGGAAACAGTTGACTACGTACGACTACGGGATGGACAAACTGTTGATACTTTTAACACATTTCCATGTCACCTTAATGTACACAGTTATTCAATAAAAAAATTGATTCTTGAGTCTTGTATGGAAAATGAGTAGGTAGATTGTCCTCTTAACACCGTAATTAAAAGAAATATTGACTCAGTTCTGTGTTATATCGCGTTATACAACTCGACCTAGACCCGCGCCCGACGCGCTAATGTCACGGTTTGCATTGGACCAGCAACACAATCCTCATCTTTACATAACAGACGAGCTTGCGAAAACTATAAATCAATGTGCCATCTTAATAATTACTTAATGAAAGAGGATCTTTATTACGTAAAATGCTCTAGATTGCTTTTGGCGTGGAGGACAGATAAATATATCTATACTTATACACAAAAACTTTCACATTTTGCAATATTAGTAGGATCTATAATTAATCTATATTTATATCTAAACTGATATTATAAATGCAAAAGAACCTGTCTGTTTGTCTTTTACACTTTTAAAACGCTGAACCGATTATGATGATCTTTTCTATAGATATTAGAAGGGACCTTGGAGAAGGACATAGGCTACTATTGATCTCGATATTACCGTGGGATCTGCTACCGCAGGGCTCAGCTAGTATTTTATATCAAACTTGACAGACAGACGGACTGACCTTTCAAAAGGGTAAAAAGGAACCCTTAAAATCTTTTAAGGATTTATTTTTTTACCTTTTGAGGTACAGAACCCAAAAAAACTCTTTACTTTTCTTTGAGGTAGGTAGGTACACCATAAAACAACCAAAAAACACATGGTCATGGCAGACAGGTATAGGTTTTATGGCATCAACATATTCGACTACGTTTGTATGGAGAACGAGTAGGTATCCTCTTATTATGAGTCTCTCGTCTTATGACCAAGGAAACTGAAAATCATCTAAAACGTCATATTTTTTTGTATTATATTTTTTTCGATAGTCAAAACTTAAACTGATAGTTTAAGTTAAGATAGTCAAAACTTAAACGGATAGTTTAAGTTTTGACTAAGAAAATATTTTGCGAAACATTCACAAAGTTGGTAAAGTTGTGAAATATTTACTCTAAATGCATTTCCATATGTCAAGTGGTAACATTTAGAGATATAACTTTAAAATCTAGAACTCACGCTAGTCTGGTCTAAATGTTAATTAATGTTTCACCATTCATGGTTTACATTTCTAAGGATTTATCTATTGAATTTGTTAATAAAATTTATTTAATGAATTTTTAGAGAAATAGCTGTTTATCTGATAATCTAGCCCCAATACAAAAATAGAATAATATGACATTTTAGGATATTACGTCTAAGATTTCGCGCTACATAAGCAGTGCAAAACTTATTTTAAAGTTATTTTGGGCGAGGTTGTCATCTATATCTATACTAAGTACCTATGTAATAATATTATAAAGTGATAAGCTTTATTTGTTTGTACAAACAAACAATCGTTTGTAACTGTTTGTAACGAATAGGCTCCGAAACTACTGGACCGATTTTAAAAGTTCTTTCACCAATGGGAAGCTACATTATAGAGGAGTTACTTTTAATCCCGATATTACAGAGCCGCTTCGTTCTGGGAAACCACGGGACGAAGCAAGTTTAAAAATAAGTAAGTAAGTATATGTAGATATTTTTAAATATAAACAACACTGAATTATTTTAAACAATATTTGGTTTATTAGTTTGTTATTATTTATATATTATGTATTTTAATAATACAATATGATTGTGTTAAGTTTTTTTTTAATTTTGACACAATACTTAGGTCTAAAAACATTTTTGGATTTTAGGGTGTGTGTCAACATTTTAAATAAATAACACTATTTATTAACACAACTATAGATAGGTACTCTACTGTAGATTATATTTATTGCAGTGGGTGAGAGGAGATATAATAAAACGTGGAACAAAACGATGCGTTCGGTACCGCAGTGCTGCGGCTATTTCGGTGAAATATTAATAACTCCACAGGTTGGCTTGCCCACTGCAACACTCATCACAACCGATTACAGAGAACACAGATTATTAGCTTAATTTGAACTTACACTAATACAAAAATGCAAGCTACTAATACTAGTAAGTCCCGATCCTACAGGAATTTCGGAATCAAAAGTCGCCTATGTCCTTCTCCAAGGTCCCATCTATCTCTATACCTACCAAAACTTATCGAAATTAGTTTAACGTAACAGACCGAGTTTCTTTCGCATTTATAATATTACAAGCTAAGCCCGCGGTTTCACCCACGTAAATCCCGATCCCGCAGAAAAAACGGCATCAAAATGAATTTTGATATAGAGATAGATGGGAATCTGTCTCTTTATTAAAATTCATTAAAATCGGTTTAGCGGTTCAGGCGTGAAAACGTGACAGAGTAACTTTCGCATTTTTTTTATTATTAGAAGGGAAGGAGGAACCAGCCTAAGTAAGGCCCTATCAAAAGCAGTCTGCATACAAATTGTATTTATATCGAATGCATTGTAACGTTATGTGCTATATCCGCTTTGAATTATTATTCCATTAATAAATAAGGAAACGCCAATAAAGTTCGGAGAACTCGAACCTACTTACCAAGATTGATAGCAAGTAGCAACTATAACAATGTTTAGTGTAACAAGTAGGTGTCTACTTGTTACACTTGACTTCCTACTGGATTCTTTTTTGGGTTACGTATTTTAAAAGACCGCAGAGCTCTAAGTACCTACTGTAAAGCGGGTAATTTGGGTTCTTTTTAGGGTTCCTTACCTCAAAGGCCGTATGACTCTACTATAAAGCGGGTGCTTTTTAGAAAAAAACATCACGTTCTTTTTTAATTTGGTGTGGTCTAGACACTTGTGTGTGTATGATGTGAAGAAATGATTTCATAATACGTCAAGAACACACCAGGGCACGATTCTTTAACTAAAATGCCTTGAGTATCTATATGCCTCAATTTTTTTTTTGTTTTCGAAATCGTTTCCGCAACTTTTAGTTTTGACTAGAAAATTGTAACTGGGAATTCAACAAGGTTTTGTTGAACCGTTTCCGAAAAAGACATCAACAGATCAGAGGCAGAAAGTTATCGTCAATCAATACAAATATAATATAATAGAGAGAACCCAAACCAGACATAAATATTAATATAGGTATATGGAGAGACATGTACCCAAACCCGCGGTAAATATTTATTTTTTAAGCATAAAATACTTGCACCCGGCGGGAATCGGCCGATCAAACAGACAAAGATACAAGCGTCCGAATGGTCTCATCGCTTAGTGCTTTGCGTCTTTGGGCTAGACCGCGAACTGACAGTCGGACATGACGAAACTCTAAGGATTTCTTGCACACTAGAAAAACCTAAATCAAAACGAACTCTAGCATGCACATACAAGTAGCACTGAAAACTCGAAAATTTCCCTCACCTCATCATTTCATATTCCTTTGTTTCCCTCCAACTTTCCCGTGCTATCCCCCGCCAAGCGAAAGATCGGTCGTCATGACAACGCGAGCGGATACGCGTTATTTCTGTCGCACCCTGGCGCAGTACATCGCATTCCACCATCGTATGTGTGCCGTGTTTCGACACAGCATCGGGATTGGGTCAGCCAAGTTGCGAACTAAATTCGTACGAGTAAACTGTATTGTTAAATAGGTTAGGTGGGTACTGCTGGATAATGAAATGTAAACGTTTTTGTGTGGATTTAACAACTGCAACTAACTACTTTTGTTATGAAGCTGAGCCGGCGTACTTCGTATCGTAATAGGTATGTCGAATAAAAAAAAGTAACGAGAGGTCTGGAAAGACCTCAAACAATCGGTCGTTTTAATTTTTTAATAAGTATAATAAATGCAACGCGATAAAAACCGAAAAATGAGCTTAATTTCGTATCAGCTATCAGTTTCATATCAGTTCCTAGGCGTCCAGAACATCCCCCTTTTCAGCTTTTATCACCGTACCCTATAACACATTCTAAACTCTATAGATCCCCATGGGATCGAGAGTTTTTTTTAAATTTCTTTGTCATGAATGGCAATTTAGAAAGTAGCCAGTGTCAAGTATTTTATAATATTTACAAGTTACCTACTTTGCAGATACAAAAACAGTCAAGTCAAGTCGAGGGAATAATGAGGAGGAACACTAACTTTTTATCCCGGCATAGGGCGTTGGTCGAATGATCTTAGGTTTGAATTAAGAACTGTCAAACAGGTGTTTTTTACAACTCTCGGCGCCAAATTGGCCATATCAGTCTCAGACCGAAAGAAAAAAAAACTCGGCGTTTTCATTTGTGGGGGATCATCATCAAAAAAAAAAGATCATCTGACCCCAGCGCCATCTGCTCACAGCTTTGCGTGTGCCACCCCATTGAAAGATCAGGACATAAGTCCTGCCCTGTCATAAGTCCAATACAGTGGGCGGCAGATTAGTTGAAACAAAATGGCGGATGCGCAGAAGTCGATTTTTCATAGAAGATGCATGTAAAATGTACTGCGCGAACTTTCCCCTTTCCACGACAAATTTTTTCAACTTATCTGCCGGTTACTGTAACTGTCTTACTGTTACTAGTCAGTTACTAGTCGAGAGCTCGTGAAGGGCTTCGTGATTGTAATACATATTCTCACACTTTTGCTTCGCTACGCTATATTAATTGAATTGTTCAGTTATCTGCGTCCCACGGTTTGACCTTAGCAGTAGAGATGGTGTCAGATTTACGAGAATAATAATTACAACGTAGTAAAGGCATTAATTATGTTAGTTTTCTTTTATGATAGTCTACTTTAAAAATCGGCCAAGTGCGAACTTTACAAACTTTACATTACAACCAAAATCTTGCCGAGTATAAGGTATTAAATTTTCGAATTTTCGTTTTTTCAAACCATTGTTAAGCCATTCCGTTTCGCTCATTTATAATGCAAGCAGCCAAGGACCGACAATTATCATCTACACACGGAACCCAGTCATAATAAGGAAGTCACACAAACTCTCCCCTTTTATTACTAACACTAGTAGCTGTGCTAGTAGTAGTGCCCGTGACTTCGTCCGCCTAATTAAAAAAAAATATAATATAGCCTATCTATAGCCTTTCTCGATAAATGGACTATCCAACACTGAAAGAATTTTTCAAATCGGTTCCTGAGATTTGCGCGTTTAAACAAACAAACAAACTCTTTAGCTTTACAATATTAGATATAGATAAGTCAGTTATTACATCCTAAGTAGATAGTAACACTGAGATGGCCTATTCTGGAGCTTATCCGGGGCAACACAACTCTCTAGATATAAAACTAATTACTCATTACTTAATTTTATATTTCGCGTGATTTTAACTTTTTAATTCTCTTTCAGTTTCAAAGACATTAGAGAAAATATGTTTGTCTAACTAAGCCATAAAACTTATATCAGGCATGACCATGCCCCTACGTTTTTTTTTAATATTCTAATTAGATAATGGTCTTAATCGCGTGATTTTAACTCTTTAATTCGCTTTCAGTTTCAAACATTCCGCGGGATTGGAACTTAAGGGGAAAGTCTACCTACTCTTTTCTCCATACAAACGTAGTCGACTGTTTCCTCCCTGAATAAAGACATTAGAGAAAATATGTTTATCTAACTAAGTCATAAAACTTATATCAGCCATGACCATGCCCCTACGTTTTTTTTCATATTCTAATTAGATAATGAAAAAAACCTAGAGACAGTCAGTCATGGCAGATATAGATTTTATAGCATAAACATATTTGCTCATATCTTTATTCAGGGAGGAAACAGTCAACTACGTTTGTAAAGTTTGTATAGAGAAAATAGTTGGTATCCTTCCCTCTTAACCAAGTAAAGCCGCGGGGCGCTGCTAGTTGTTTATCGGAACATTAATAATTAAAGGCTCGTACACACAGGTGCGTTATATCGGTCGATATTATCGCATGCGCTATTGCGTTAGCTTTACGCGTTGTTTCGACACTGCTACGCACTGCACGCACGGCCACGGTTTTATCGTCGCGACCGATGTTTCCTAGAAGAGGGATTTATTTTTAACACTATTTCGTGTTTTTTTGAAAATTTCGACATTTTTTTGATTGTATTGTTTGTGTACGTGGAAAAAATACTGCTTTTTAAATAGGTACCTAATTTTAATTTTGAATATTTTTATATTTTTAGTTTTTTACAGTTGAGGAAAAAAATGTTCAATTATCTCTGCGGGACTTGAACCCACGACCTCCCCTCCTCGCTACGAGCCCCAGTATTGAAAAGAAAAAAATGCATTTAGAAATACTAATAGAAAATAATTTAAAATTTGTGAGAAAAGAGAATACGAGTAAACTCTAACCACGGTCACTTATAGGTAAGAAAATGGATTTTACAAAAACAAAATGAAATAAAAACAAATCTCTATTAATCGTTATAAAACGCCTCGCCTTATGTTTTTAACTGACTTTTAAAAGAGGAGGAGGTTCTCAATTCAACCGTATATATTTTAGTCGTTCCTTGATACAATAGGCTGCTCCTTGGTAATTCTAAATACTTAACCATAAACATAATCTTATATTTATATGAGCTCTTCTATAATATCGACCATTAAAAGTAACGACCCGGTGTACGGAAGCCTTAACTACATAATATGCTGAACAAGATAACTGTACACAAACAGAACTATAACATAAAAGTGGCTCGTATAATACAATAGGTACAAAGCTTTCTTATCTAAACTCCCTTCATATCTCGAGCAAATGCTTCCACCCTCTTTATCTACCCTTCGAAGATCGATAGCTAAATTATAGTCAAACCACATTTACGACGATATTAAAAGTGGGGGTTTTTCTCTTGAAAATATTTCTAACTATCTGTGTTTCCCTCGGTTTCACTTGCATAAATTATAGCCTAGAGCGTATTAAATTAATCCAGGCCTAAAGTTATCGGCATACCAATTCATCACAAACGGTTCAGAAGTTTGTGTGAGTGTGAATACACACAAACGTTCACATTTATAATATTAGTAGGTAGGATTAAAAATAACTTCGCAATGTAAATAGTAAAAATACAAATGGGGTTTTTTTTTGTTAACCTATATTGTCCCACTGCTGGGCAAAGGCAAATCCAAATGGGATTGATGCTTAAATATAGAGTTCTATTTTAAGTAAACGAAAAATACGCTCGGCTCGCGTAATGTTTTTGTAGATGCGTCACGGCCCAAGGCAGGACTCAGACCCGCATTTCTCATTCTCGCGTCTTCGATATGTTTTTAGGCAACTCATCACTGCTAGTTGAAATCCTAAAAGTCTGGTAGTTCAAAGCCATTCAAAGATGAAATACAGCTATCAATTATCAGAATATAGTTCTTGATTAAATAATACTTAAGCCAAGCAAACGTGGTCGGACTACGCCTAGAGCATCGCTTTCTATTCTAATAAGACTGCTTCTAGATAAGATGCGCTATAATAGCTTAGCTTGAAATATTTATAGCCCCATCTAGACCAATCGGTTATGCAAATGTAGACTGACCGTTGTGAATGTGGGCTGCCGATTTTATTAATGACTAGCAGAGTCCCCCGGTTTCACATGCGTAAGCACCGGTTCCGATTTTTCGAAAACCCTTTCTTAGTGGATACCTAAATACCACAAAGAACACACTCTCCAAATTTCATGTCTCTATGCTCCAACACTACTGGACCAATTTCAAAAATTCTACAATTACATTATTATAGGCTTAGATGAAAACAAAAATAGTAGATACGGTATATTTTAACATTGCGTATTCAAAAAATGAGCTAGAAACACCTATATGTATTTATATAAAATTATTGTATTTAAAACATTTGTCTTTAAGAATGATTCAGGCATTTGTAATTAAGCAAAAAGGCATTCTTATGGATTTCAAAAAGACAATCGCAGTGTGACAGCACGTGCTCACGCGGCAACGGTTTGACATACGACTGAGGCTAGTGCGTCAGCTAGACGCAGTTTTATCGTCTCATTTTCCGAGACTAGGTAACGTATCTGCTGGTTTTTGTTTTCATCTAAGATTATAGGCTACTTTTGATCCCGATATTCCCACTGGATCGGGACTTTCGCGGGTGAAACCGCGGGATGCAGGTAGTGTCTAAAAATAAAAAATATTCAATACCAAATTTGTTCACCATTTTGTCAGATCAAGACTTTTCTATGATTACATTTCTCTGCCTGTACCTAAATGAACCAAACAAAATCATAACTCTATCTCACTCTCCACTGGGAGATAACTTCCTAGAATAGAAACAAGTCCCGTGACGTGACTCCGACCACTTACCACAGATCTTTACTGACTTATTTTTCCTTAACAAGCCAAGTTCTATGTAAATTGGACTTAAAGCCCAGGCAACACAGGTCCTTGACTACAAACAAACCGTTTTCTAATACAGATCAATATTATTTGGTTAGTGAAGTCTTAGTTATCAAAGATCTTATAAATACAAACAAACCTATCTATTTAGGACAAACTTTAAACTAAAAAATATAGTTAAAAGGAAAGGATACCTACTCTTTCTCCATACAAACGTAGTTGACTATTTCCTCTCTGGATAAAGACATTTTCATACCATAAAACCTATAACTGCCTTGACCATGCCTTTATTTTCTTTTTACCATTTTTTTTTAAATACTCAAATGTTAGTATTAAGGAGATATTAGTTGACTACGTTTGTATACAGAAAGAGTAGGTAAACCCACTGTGTATCCTTTCCTCTTAATACTGCCAACTATAAACTAAGTTACTTAAGCCTATTTCCACATACTAGACCCAGTTCTCCACGAACTATCACATCTATGCTCATTTGTTTGAAACAGTAGCTAGCTATGCGAGCTAAGCTAAGCTAAATTCGAAATATTTGAACTATGTTTAGTCCAAATATTTCGCATTTTGTTTATTTATTGCTCTAGCTAGGCTGATACTAACGACCTCTGTGGCGCGTCGTGCGAATGCCCGACTGCAATGCAGAAGGTTGCGGGTTCGATTCCCGCCGGGTGCAAGTTAAATACTTGCATACTTGCTTAAAAAATTAAAATAAATATTTGTATCTGGTCTGGGCGTCCCTCTATGTATAATAGGTATGTATGTATTTACAAAAGAAAAATAAATATAAGTATTACTTATATCCGTGGTCTAGTCATCGTAACACAAGCTTAGTAGCTTACCACGGGGCTAGATGGCGCTGTGTGTTGTTCACAGAATTAAAAAAAAAATCTAGTAAGTAAAAATATTCAAAAAAGGAAAATTATAAAATATCTTCAAAGAACACTAGCGGCGGTGGACAATCGGAATAAATATTACCACCAGCATCAGCATCACAGATAAGTTGCTTGGCCTTAGAGCCCAACGTATTTCAAGTGTCAAGTCTATAAATTATCATTACCAGAATATTTAGATCTCTACGTACGAAGTTTAAAGCTCGGGTTTAGAGTTCTGAAGTGGTTGGTCGATTAACCCGCTGAAGTAATCTATAGGGATTTAGATAGTGTCTTTGTTCTTTTTTTCTACAGAACAGTATTTTAGGTTAGGTTTTCCCTTTGGTTTCACCTGCACAGGTGTCAATTTCATGGGAACAACGAGTTAGAAAGATGTGTGTGAAACTAAACTACGTTTTCAGTAATTAACTTACGGAGTTTGATCAAAATTGGTTGAGTAGTTTTACCAGAAATGGTAATTAAGATACTAATAAGTACTCATATTCTTCCCAAATCTACACTAATATCATAAAGAGGAAAGATTTGCATTTTTGTGCGTGTGTCTGTATCAAAAACTACTAGACCGATTTGAAAAATTCTTTCACCAAAAGAAAGCTACATTATTGTGGAGTAACATAGGCTACTTTTGGTCCCGATATTTTTACAGTATCGGGACTTACGCGAGTGAATCGCGGGACTCTGCTTGTGGCAAATATAGTCACACACCACTATGCCACTATATTTGCCTAAGTATAATAATATTGGTCGTGGTATGATGAACGCACGCGCATGCGACGCCATGGTTTACAGATTTGGTTCCCGTTGAATTAATTAAAACAAGATTATTAAATAAAGTCAAAGGTAAGTTTCATTCATTGGGCGATTCTATAAGTAGACAGGTTCTTTTCTATTTATTAGCATAGAAAAGAATATTGAATTGCTAAATTTTCAACCAAAAAGCGCTATGTGCAATCAATAAGTACCTATTTATTAAATAGTATATATTATTACTTAGACATAATAATCTCAACATCAGCAATAAAAACTAAATAATAGGTACTATGAAATCGTGATTTCGGCAAATATCTGTCGTAATTATAGAAAAGTTTTGTCACTCGACGATTACGACAACTATTTGTCAATGCAATGGCTTTATTTTGCAAAATCGGAGACTTTGTTTCATTTATGAAACGACGACCTCTGTGGCGCGTCGTGCGAAAGCGCGACTGCAATGCAGAAGGTTGCGGGTTCGATTCCCGCCGGGTGCAAGTATTTATGCTTAAAAAATAAATATTTGTATCTGGTCTGGGTGTTCTCTATGTATAATATGTATGTATTTACAAAAGAAAATAAATATAAGTATTATATCCGTTGTCTAGTCACCGTAACACAAGCTTAGTCGCTTACCACGGGGCTAGATGGCCCTGTGTGTTGTTCACAGAATTTATTAATTATTATTTTTTATTCATACCTACTTGTTTAATTTTTAATCCTCAACCCCGATATTTTTCACAAGTGGATATCATCTTTACTTTATACTTTTACTGTGTGTTTCGCAACTAGCCGTATAACTGAGTCTTTTTGCGTGACTTTAAGCCGTTTCCTCGCGATGTTTTCCTTCACCGTAAGAGCGATGTTAATAGCGCACTTAAATTTATCTTAAAAAAAAAAGACATTGGTGCGCGGTCGGCCAGGATTAGAAACCACGACCTTCGGAATGATAGTCGCGGTATCTACCACTAGACCAACACAGCTCTCATCATAATATGATGAGATCCTGCGTTTTCCAGCTTAGGATATTAAGAAGATATTATTCTATCTGGGGTATTAAGCCAATAGTGGGTTGTTCTAGAGGTCTAGGCGAACAACTTTTGTTATACAAGTTTTGGATATTCGAAGTAGTTTTCGAAAATTTTGAGTTTAAAGTTTGCATGAAAATCAGCTGTTTTTTAGAGTTTGAGGTCATTGGCCTTAAGGTGCCCTTTTATTTAGTTTGGACCACTACAATCTAAACATTAATTGCCTTTTTTTTACAAAAACAGCTGTTTTTTTTAGTGATACCACTTTAAAATTTTCGAAAAAAAAGTTCAAATTTCCAAAAGTCGTAGAATAAAAGTTGTTCGCCTAGACCTGTAGAACAACCCCCATTCGGCTTAATACCCCCTTGTCGAAACACCCTGTATACTAATCAACAAATTAACCGTATTTAGCGCGAAATGTTAGTGGACTAAGTAGGCGTGTCTTGGCGACATTAAAACTGTTAACTCCAGTTCGAATGAGACTTCTAAATCTTATGACTTATGTTCATGTATGAGTAGTGGAACAATATCCGACCTGTCTTCCTTTGTGGCTGCACCGGTCAACGTATTGTGACATCAACGTATGCGGAATCAGTTACTTGTCCTCGGACTAGCAAGCTCTGCAAGTAAGCCAGTGATATAACAAGATATGTAACAAACCACGTCCGGCGACGACTTAGTGACAATCTTAAAGATTACTTTCCCTCGAGCTGAGCTAATCTTACAGACAGACCACTGATCCGTACAATACTTTCACTGTATTAGATAGTAGGCGTAGGTAATGGCCCGGTTCAATCGAGGCCCTTTGTGTTATTTTCGAAGATGAGACGGTTGAATCTTTGGATCCAAATTGTGATAAGACTCAGAAGTCTGCGAAAAATAAGCGATTTTTTTCAGTTATTTTGTATATCATGTACCTAATACAAAATGAGTGTATTATGATAATCCGCGATTCTTCCAAACCATACTCTATTTCAGAAACTCATATCAAAAATGTAAAAGAAAAGTAAAGTTCGTAAATAAAGAACTGTCAATTTCAAAAAAACTATGGGGTTTTTGTTTACATTTTTGATCTAAGTTTCTGAAATAGGGTATAGATTTTTGACGAGTAGGTCGTTTTGGCATACGCAATTTAGCAAACACTACAATTTGGCATATATTGCGTGTGCAGTTGAGCACACTTCAAAAACAAGTTTTCTGCGTTTTTACGAGAGACCATCGTTTTTTATGCAATTCTATCTCGTTCATTTCTATGCAACCAGACAAGGACTGTTAATATTTTTTTATTATTTATCGCAGTCTTATTTTTTAGATCTAGACCGTTTTTAGAAATTCGACAAACGTAATTCTCAAGTGCGTTTACTTTCACCATGTTTTGACAACATGTTTTTGATACTGATCTGTTTGTCCTTGTCGAAATATTTGTAACAATTTCCGTATGAAAACATGCTGTTAGGTACTCCCCCGCTGATAACTCTCACGGTCCATGTTTAGTTTAGTAGATCACTCGCCACGCTCCAATCACGCCTCATTTCCATAATCATAGCATCTCTTCTCAAGATTAGATTCATATGACATTCACTGTCGCGTTTATCTGATTGAATATTTTATAAATCTTTACTTTTCTTAGTAACTAGGACTCTAGTAGGTACCTATTTAAAATACCTATTTTCAAATAAGATAGACGTGAATTGGGGTTATTCCACTAATCCCCATTGATAATCCCCATTAATGGGGATTTGTGAACTTTTTGTCCACAAATCCCCATTATTTGCAGATTCTCACAAAATGGGGATTAGTGGATAAAAAGTTCAAAAATCCCCATTAGTATAAAAAGTTTATTGGAATATGAGATTTTTTTTAGACAGAAACACAAACCCCTATCAATTTACAGTGTTAGTTCATAATCGGGATTAATGGACGGAATGATAGGAACTAATATTTTTTCTTAGAAATCCTAATTTTTTTACAACTTTTATTATTATAATTATGACAGAACAAAATGTTCGAAGAAACAATTTAAAAATAAAATATGTATTAATTAAAAGTATATTCACAGCGGTATTTACGGGGGCGGATCATCTTATATAAATTTTCAACTCCTATCATCGGATGTCCGAAAATGTTTGACATACCATTTAAAATCGTAATAATCATTCTTCATATTTTTTTTAAAACTAAACATTAAAATATTCATAATCATTGAAATTTATAAAATCACTATCCATAACTTCGTTTTTACTAATTTGTTTAATAAATTTCTTAATCATAAATGTTTTTATCCATATTATTGAAAATCATAATGTCTATATTCATACATTTGTTTCGCCTACTATTGTTATCTTAATAACGCGCGTTTTACTCGAACTTGAAAAAAAATATACGGAGCACACCGACTCGGATAGGTTGGGTTTATGTGAGAACATAATTACACGCAGCGCCTTATACTATAAAAAAACGTGATATATCTTAATCATAAGTATTTTTAAGAAGATCGACAGAACACAGGTCAAAAACAATCGAAAATTTCCGTTACAGTTTGATATTGGGGTAGTTCATAAAAAAAGTTTTGTTACAGTTGCCTTTATTAATATAAATAATCTTAGTAACAACATTATTAATTATAGCAATATGATCGTGAATGTTATGAAGAAAAGAAATCTAAAAAATAACATTTTAACTTTCAACTGTTCTTGGTAGTAACAGTACCATAATAAAAAAAAATATGATCACTAACTGTTATGAGCTCTGATGGTAGTAATAAAAATGTCTGAATAAAAAAAGTATGTAAAATAAAATTATGAAAAGTTATTAATATGAACATAAATCGGTAGTCAGACAAAGAATAGGACTTTATATGAGCCAATATGGACCCGGTATTTACATTTACCTTCCATCAATACTGAACCACAAATATAGGAAAAAATTCAATGTTAACTATTTAGGTAGGCTGTGACTGACCTATCTTTTGGTAAATGCCGTCAAAGCGACGACTAGTTTCTAATTTAGAAAAAAATATTTAAAAAAATTACTACAATCACACCTCACCCACCTAGTAAAACTGCCCGACTTCAGATTACATAACAGATAAGTCGGTGGTGCTGGATGTAGGCGAGGTTATTTTATGCTTTTTTAGGGTTCCGTAGACAAATGGCAAAAAACGGAACCTTTTTGGATTCGTCATGTCTGTCTGTCTGTCTGTCCGTGTCTGTTCGTCCGTATGTCACAGCCACTTTTTTTCGAAACGTTAAGAGCTATACTGTTGAAACTCGGTAAGTAGATGTATTCGGTGAACCGCATTAAGATTTTCACACATAAATAGTGAAAAAACAAGAAATTTTTTCATCAAACCTATACGTGTGGGGTATTTATGGATAGGTCTTCAAAAATTATGTTCTAATATCATTTTTTTTCTTTTCTGAATAGTTTGCCCGAGAGACACTTCCAAAGTGGTAAAATGTGTGTCCCCCCCCTGTAACTTCTAAAATAAGAGAATGATAAAACTAAAAAAAATATATGATATACATTACCATGCAAACTTCCAACAAAAATTGGTTTAAACGAGATCTATCTAGTTGTTTTTTTTTTAATATGCCATAAACCGTAAATCGCAATTTTCCTTTCATTCAATTCAAAAATGTACGGAGCCCTTCGTGTGCGAGTCCCACTCGTACTTGGCCAGTTTGTTTAAAGTTGGTTTTTAATTTTTTAGGCTTTTACCAAAAGATAGGTCAGTTACAGCCTACCTACATTTAACATTGATTTTTTTCCTATATTTGTGGTTCAGTATTTATGGTGGGTGGTAGGTGTAAATACCGCTATGAGTATACTTTTAATTAATACATATTTTATTTTTAAATTGTTTCTTCGAACAATTTGTTCTATCATAATTATAATGATAAATGTTGTAAAATATTAGGATTTGTAAGAAAAAATATTAGTTCCTGTCATTCCGTCCATCAATCCCGATTATAAACTAACGCTGTAAATTTATAGGGGTTTGTGTAGTTTCTGTCTAAAATAAAATCTAATATTCGTATAAACTTTTTATACTAATGGGGATTTGTGAACTTTTTATCCACAAATCCCCATTTTTTGAGAATTTGCAAGTAATGGGGATTTGTGGACAAAAAGTTCACAAATCCCCATTAATGGGGATTATCAATGGGGATTAGTGGAATAACCCGTGAATTTGGCGCAAATAAATATTTATCGACCTTGTAGCACGCACACAGAGCCATGTGTAGTCTCATTTGTAATTATGTGCAACCACAATGGATTGAATTTCTTTTACTTTGATATGGTTGAAAATATGATATTCAAAATTGATTTAAGGCTTGAACCCACGTCCTAGAACCTTTACTACGGGCTTGGATTCAAATCACACAAGCAGCATTGATATTTGGAATAGCATCTTTTCAACACAAGTTAGTTAAACAACAATATTAGTTTATGTGCAAAAGGTTGCTGGAAGAAATCGAACCCGCAACCTTCTGTATGTTCATCACTACACAAAAATCGCCAAAGAAGCATTAATAAAGAACTTATAATTGCCTACTTTTTGTAAACTATGTCTACATGCAAACAACATGCCTATAGGTACCTATACTGGACACAGATACCTACCTACTAAGCATCAGGCGAAGGCTGTTGCCTTTCCACGAACTGTGATTCACGTCGAGTGGACATTGTTGGCGTGTTGATAAACATTTCGTTCGATTCTTCATGTTGATTTCATGATCCTCTGATTAATTCTAATTGAATCGACGTGATCTAACTATAGTATTTTTTACTCCTTTAGGCAAGAACGCACTGCGATTAAACGCAAGCTCTTTACCAATAGCTGAAAACGCAGAACAGCTTATCTATCAACACGCAAAATCTGTCACTTAAAAAACGCTAATGCGTGGGCTTGTATAGAAAGCTATGTGTTGCATTTTTATGCGATTTCAAACCTACGAGAAAACGCAGGCGTCTAATCGCAGTGCGTACACGCTCTTAGTTTTTGTAATTCTGTACTTCGTAGGCTTGATTCAACCCTCTGTGATTCAACCAAAGTAAAATAAGCAATGGATAACAATTCTCCACATAAACGTCATTTTTAGGGTTCCGTACCTAAAGGTAAAAACGGGACCCTATTACTGAGACTTCGCTGTCTGTCCGTCCGTCCGTCCGTCCGTCCGTCCGTCTGTCCGTCCGTCTGTCCGTCTGTCCGTCTGTCCGTCTGTCACCAGGCTGTATCTCATGAACCGTAATAGCTAGAAGGTTGAAATTTTCACAGAAGATGTATTTCGGTTGCCGCTACAACAACAAAAAAACTAAAAACAAAATAAAACAATTATTTAAAAGGGGCTCCCATACAACAAACGTGTTTCATAAACTACAAGGGAATTCTACGATGTGAGGTCGCTTCTGATTGGTCAAGTCAAATCGAGTTGGTCATGGAATTCAAAATGGCTGCCCTATCTGTCAAATATACTAGTCTGCCTTCACTGTCCAAAGAGTTTCTTATAAGTTTCAGATTTTCTTTGAATCAAAGTTGTTGTAAACCATTTTAGGGTTCCGTACCCAATTGTGATAGTGGTACGGAACCCTTCGTGCGCGAGTTTCGCACTTGGCCGGGTTTTTTTTAATTGGGCGTATAATTGCTATTCGTTGCTTATTCTGGTAAGATGTCGATGTTAATCCTATGCCTACTAAATAAAGGTGAAAGTTTATGTAGTGTGTGTGGTTGTTGCTCCTTTACACAGAAATTGCCAAGGTAATTGCGATGAAACTCAGTATAAAAATAGCAGGAGACCTGGAGGAATATACACATAGGCTAAATTTATCCCGATATTCCCACAGGATCGTGCCATAATCTATTACTAGCAGTTTTTTTAAATGTCCGAATGTTTTGTATGTCGTGTCTCTAGATACTCGTACAAGACTGCACTAGGTCTTGGAAACTACTACTCAAGTTATAAAACCTGCTTGAAAACTTAACGTTTTCGTTCCACTTTTACCAGTGCCTGTTTTTTACAAAGTAGCTACAAATAGTAACTTAGTATCTGATGTCATGCGACTGTTGTTTTTATTATTTTAATAACTCCATCTAGGGTTACCTCTGTAAAATACTCATCAAATATTTATACGTCAAAGCAAAGGACAGGCGTGCGAGGAGCCGAAGGCAATATGTAGAGTGTAGAGGCCCTTTTCAATTAAAATCTTACTCACAAACTATGAAGTGAACAAAACAGCAAGCTGGCGATAATCCCTGTCTGCATTATAAGCTATTCAACCAAAGCCAACTTGACAACAACTTACTAAGAAACTTATTAAACATTTTTCAAGTTACGCAAGAAAACACTAAGCACACGCTTACACGAAAACACGAACATACATAATCGGAACCAACCGAGCTTTCTGAGTTGGCATGTTTTTTGTCATGTTCGGGTTTCTTTGTACTATGATCACACAAAAGTAACTCTCGGGGGTATACTGCGCCGGCCGTTTACTTAGTAGCTGTAGGTATTCAAAGAATATCTAATTAGCTTTATAATAATTAAGCTTTAAAAATCATTAAGAATCTCTCCCTAATTACTCAAATACCTCATAAACATTCCAATAATAAAAACAAACTTAATTTTACTAAGAACTCGTTAACAAGGTCCCTTTTATTGTTACAGATGATATCAACAGAATCATGCCATCGCTATCAGTGACCAGAGAAGGCTTGAAGAGTTCTGACGTGCATTGATAAAGGCAGATTACCACCTCCATCGGATAAACTACACACTTTAAATATCAGTGGGAAACGAGATCAAGCATCGTTTGTTCGATCCCACCATCTCCACCAGAACATCCCTTCATCTCCATCAGTAGTGGGATTTAAGAGTGTGCAGTAGACTTATTTGTTATAATAAAAATGGCGAGCACTGGTAGTGAAATATGGCTGCAATGGTTCGCATGCTGCTACCAACCTGCTGCGCAGGCGCAGAGGACCCGTCGGAGAATAGACCGGTCTATGATCGGCGCTCCTACCAATTTCCAGCATACAGGTCACATAGGTAAGATTATATTTATTTTGGTTACTTTTGGAACCTAATAGCGAAGTTCTTTAGCGCGATTTGCTATGATGTTGAATTGGTAGGAACCGTAACGTAACGGTAAGCGCGCAAAACTATAGGTCCAGGGTTAATACATATTCCTTCATTGTTCATGGCCAATTTCTAAACTATAAGAGATAGCAAATAATGCTGAAAAGAAACCTTGATTAAAATTTGACAGTAACAGTCGCTAACAAATTGCAATCGCAATTGAAAATAGCGACCATATAGTACGTTTTTATTTAATTTCAGGTCATTATCTGACGTTTTTGCTCTTATATTTGTAATTTTTTCTTCAAGCAGATGTGTCAAATCGTAGTCTACAATTAAAAATCGAAATATAGCTGTCAAATTGTATAAATGACGTGAAAGCAACAATTTTATTGATTTCAATCTTGACTAGTTTCAACAAAATTACATAATCAATTAGCCAGCTGATTTTGGAAAAACTTAAAACTCATTTTTAATAATTAATTAGGTACCCCTAGCCAATAGGTGCCACTTAGAGTTTATTGACCATTTTGGAGTTTATTGTATTCCATGAATTTCCATGTAGGTACGGGCAATACGGGTCGTAGTATGTAAATCACCTAATTAGTTAGAATGTCTACTTAGTTATTCGTTTATAGTGACCGTAAACTAGTTTGTACAACATTATGTTTAGAAATTAAAGCCTTTTTTAGGTTTTTTAATCGCGGGACCTGTAAAGGTCTCGAAACAAAAGCGTTGAAACAATGCTAAGAGTAAAAAACACCACGCGATTCCGAAAAATGTCTTTAATTTACATTATTTTGATATTTTGTAGTTCATCACTTAAACCCTTTGACTATTTAACAGTATATTTTTTTTTTTTTTTTTTTTTTTTTAAGAGCCTGAACTGTCCCACTGCAGGGCAAAGGCCTCTCTACCTTCCTTCCATTTGATTCGGTCTTGAGCTTCTGTGAACCAGTCGCTTCTATAGGAGTCAAGGTCATCCCGCCATCGCCGTCTTGGTCTGCCGCGTGGCCGTGTCCCAGTGGGGTGCCAATCGGTCGCCATCTTGGCCCAGCGTTCGTTTGACATGCGGCATACATGTCCAGCCCAATCATACTTTAGGTTTGCAGCCTTTAAGGAGACGTCAGTGATCCGAGTTGTGGAGCGCAGGTACGTGTTTCTGATGCGGTCGGTTAGTTTAATCCCCAGCATACTGCGCTCCATGCCTCTCTGACTGACCTCGAGGGCCGACCTCTGTTTTTTGGTTAAAGACCAAGTCTGAGTAACAGTACATAAATAACATATATAAATCAAATAAATAAATATTGCTCACGCCGAATTACGTATTATACCTATACGGAAGGTTGGAAAAACCCTTTCTTATCGGATGCCTTAAATCATATAAAACACACTCTTTAGCGATGTACTATCGGCGGTTCAGGCTGTGCGTTGATCCATCAGTCAGTACAAAGCATTTTAGATATAGTTTTACCCATTTTAAAAACTGCCCTGTTTACTACGAAAAAAGATTTTAATTTCCAAACAAATCAAAGGCAAGGCCTGATAATAGAATTGCGCGAAATTTTTATGATTTTGTAAATGTTAGTTAATAGTGAATACCGAAAATAAACATCTTTTATTAGAATCATTTAATAAGACTACTACATTTTTCTATTTATTCTCAGTAATGAATGTGTCATATAAACAAGTAGAATTAGCTGCCCCTTTTTTCATTTTATTGGCTACAAAAAATGAGAGTAAATTAACTTGACTTCAAAACAAGACTGAGATGTACCTACTTATTTTATTTTAAGTCAGAGCTAAAAAAAAGTGATACGAATTTTAATTGTCAGGTCAACTGCAAGAACAAGGCGCTTCTATTGCTATATTTTCCTATATAATTTATATTGGTTACATTTCTTTGTTTATCCATACTTATGGAAAGGAGCGGATATTAACAAATAACAGGAAAATGTCGGCATTGAAAATAAAGCCGTGATACACGTAGGTCCCTATCTACTCACATGCCCCTACATACGTATGTATAGATATCGCTTCATTGACACGCGTAGTTTGGCGATAAACCCGTGATCAGAGGCCGTGGACGAGTGGTGCTCGAGATGAGCTAAGCCGTCTGATGCGATAATACGACGACGATTATCGCAACCTTCAGTACTCGGTGAAGGGTAATGAACTTATGCGGGTAGTACAGTCTGCAGAGGACTTATGGTACTAATGTATAGTTTATATTTTTAGAGGACAGTCTACCTACTCTTCTCTCCATACAAACTTTACAAAGTTTGTCGACTTTTTCCTTCCTGGATAAAGCCATTAGAGAAAATAGTGTTTATGCCATAAAACCTATATCTGCCTTGACCATGCCCCTACGTTTTGATATTTTTCATTTTCTAATAAGAATAGAAATAAAATTGAGGAAAATTAGACAATGAAAAATAAAATGTAGGGTCATGGTCATAGCTGATATAGGACTTATGGTATAAACATATTTTTTCTAATATCTTTATCCAGGGAGGAAACAGTCAACTACGTATGTAAAGTTTGTATGGGGAAAAGAGTAGGTTGACCCTAAAGTTTTTTAATAACGGATAGTTGTTCTGCATGAAATAACGAACACTTAGAAAGCTTTAGTGATATCAAGCAAAATAATCGTAACGTGTTAATTCGAGTGTTATTACGTTCTTTTGCGCGACATGGACATTTTTAAAAACCCTCAGACGGTTTTAAATAATCCTTGGATAACTTGTTGCGTGACAGTTTAAAAGCATGGTTTGAAGGCAAAAAATGTATAGTTTGACGTCTTCTTCTGATTGGTATACCTTCGAATTCATCCGCGACTGGCGTTTTTAAAACTTACGAAGAATTTATATTCTAAAACTTCACTGGCCCATATCTAGGTACCTATAGGTTTAGTCGTCCGACAAGAAATCAAGATGGTCAATTTGACTAAGTTATGCCAAGACCCATACAATTAATTGAAGAACTCCTTTTCGAAAGTGAAATATTTGTAATCAAAATAAACAACATAATGATCGATTTAAATATTGTTTGACAAAATGATAATTTTATCGATAGGGAAATATTTAAACAGGGCATAAATCAATAGTTAATACGAATTAAAATGATAGTATAATCTAGTACGTGCTATCTGGGACGTTTTTGGAAATTTTGATGTTTTTAATGCCTATAAAAGATTTCTTAGATAACACGCTTTCTATACAAATATAGGTACTAATTAATTTTGTTAAATCAAATTAAATGAAAACCGGCCAAGTCCGAGTCGGACTCGCGCACAAAGGGTTCCCCATTATCCCAAAAAAAATCACGTTTGTTTTTGGGCCTCCCATATTTATATTTATTCTGTTGGTATTTGTTATACGGCTGCTAAAAGTACGCTTAAAAATACAATCATTAAAATCTAAAAATCAAACTCATTTTTCGGTTTTTATCGCGTGGTGTTTATTACTTCTAGCATTGTCTCAATTCTCAACGTTTTGAGACCTTGTGTCTTCGTCAGGATTGACCAAGTTGAATGAGTTTAATTTCGATCCAAAATCGCGAAAACAAGAATCTTATACTTAATGTATTTTTAACCCGCGACGGAAAAAGAGGGGTGTTATATTTATACGCGTTATTGTAATTTATCTGGTAGGAACGTGATGATTGTAAGTAGGTATGCAATTATTTATAATTAATAAATATTTATGAGAAATTATCAGTAAATCTTGGCACCTACACATTCATGCAGTGTATAATCTCGAATCTCAATATGCTCTGCTTACGTTCAATGTCGAACTAACTAATCTCCTACGACGTACGTTATTATGATAATATCATTTATCGATAGAGAACCGACTAATTATATGCTTCGATTCAGATTAAATATTATTCTAATCGAGTACGTGATGTCGCGGACGTCTGTCGAATGTTTGATTGGTATATTTGATTTCGATCTTAAAGTTCGATGTACTTTATTACGTTGTAACTAAGCCTCAATTACGCCAGACGCGGTTAAGTTTTAATCCTAGACTTGCTTACCCTGTGGCTACATTATAACGCGAAGATTCGCAATGTCGCGCGCGATACGTGTGGCCAAAGAATTCATCCTTTTGCGATGTTTTAGATTCGAGCACTTCGTCGTAGAACATGAAGTTTTTATCGCGAGAACACAACGCGAATCTTCGCGACTTTATGTAGCAATAGCATAGAGACAATTTTCACACAATTGGTAGGTATGTCAAAACTGAATGAAAATAACATTGTGTCTTTTATAATTTTATTATAATCATATCATTTATTTCACAAACATGGGGTACAATACAAATAGGTCTAAGATTAAATAAAGTATAATCAGGCCATGTCTCACTTTACAGTTTGCAAAATTAACGATAAATGAGCAATGGGTTAATATCTTACGTGATGGCCGCAATTGGCTCTAGACTTAGTCTAAATTTAGTTTACTGTTATTGATTGCTGTAGACTTTGTTAATGAATAAAGACAATAAACGTAAGATAAAAAGAAACGAATATAGCCACGATTTAAAAACCTCCACCATCGTTTTTTGGAAAGGTTTAAACATCATCATCATCCGAGCGATGTTCCCGGATGCATCCCTCTCGAGAGCCCGGGGTCCGCTTTCTTACTTTTAAGTCTCCACCTCGCACGATCTTTGGCATCCCGCGGAGTGAGGCCATTTGTACGCATATTCAATCTCTAATCGTCAAGCCAGCACTTCTTGGGTCTTCCCAATTTGCCGCGGCCGGGCGGAGCTCGCGGAGGCGCCATAGCAAGACATTTATTATCCACGTAACTAGCCGGTTTAAAAATAAGGAACATTAATTTGTGGCTAAGCCTCGCCAGTATGCTATTCTAAGTATGGCAAGTTCGACGAAATAGTTAAATATATTAGAACCTATTGAAGGTATGTGTGTGCTAATAATAACGTTAACTTTGAGGAAAATGTATTCAATATTGTTATTTGTTACAAAGCAGTTCAAAGTATCTCGGCTTATTGAATGAACCGCGAGGCGCGCCTATTTAGGTAGAAATAATTTAAACCAAGACCTCTCTCTCATCCGAGCGATGTTCCCGGTTGCATCCCTCTCGGGAGCCCGGGGTCCGCTAAACCCCAAATATTTGGGGATGGCGCAGTAGGTAAGTCATCATTGGTCATACCTTCTGCTAATAGATTTGGCAATATTTTTACGGCCGGCCGCCTGCCTGACATCAACCCTTTGAGAGACCAAGCGGTGTATACGGCACCGCGCGGAGAGAACTTAATTTATGCTAGTCGTCCCTAAATCCCTTAGTCGCCTGTTACGACGCCCACGGGTAGAGATGGGGTAACCCTATTATATGCCGGGGCTCATTGCAAAACAAAGTATAAACTAAGTAAGGTAAGGTTATGAAAGGCCTGTGAGAAGTCTGTTAAAATGTGATAAACCCAGTTCACTTGTGTTGTTGAACTTTTTTTTGTTTACTACGAGTATAAACCTTCCGTATATGGTTTAGATCTGACATTAAACTATGGTTAGAATAGAATAGAACAGAATAGAAAAAAACTTCATTGGTTCTAAAGTATGTACATGGTTCATACATACACATACACATGGTACATGGTAGTACATGGTTGTTCTTGGTTCATGTTTTGGACTTTATTTTGTTATAATGGAGTTAGTGACTATGCGCCGTTACATAAACTTAGTCATGGTTTATAAATAGGGGGGTAAAAGTCAGTTTTTAACAATAGTTACCTTGCAGTGACTAAATAACTAAGTATGCAATTACTTCTACAAACTGTGACGTCAAAATACAGAATTCTTAAGTAAAAATAGCTGGAAATCTCAACAAGATGAGCGTCCATCTAGTAAACACACATCTATGTTGGGTCTGCGTCTAAAATAACCGGCAAAGTTCGGTGTCCGTCGTCACTGTGCGCGCGCGCAACGTCCGTGACTCATCTCGTATACTCGCGCAGCGCGGCTATGGTTCTAGTGAACGGCAGGTTTATATTTTATATAGTTCGTTTTTTTTAATACTTTTATAATTCTGCACCCGACAGGAATCCTGAAATCCAAGAACCTGTCGAGTATAGAATTTGGGAAATATTTGAAAAAAAAATCAAGTGTAGGAAACGCTTTAAAAATAAAATACTATGCGTATTATGATAACGGATATTACTAATATTAGTAAACAAACCGACATTTTAAATTGTAAATACGTAGATAAACATCGATAAGTACAGAAACATCATGACCAGAAACTGATATAAATTGAGAAATCGAATAAAGTTATAAAATAAAAGCGGTAAACATGATTACTTAGTGTTTACCACACTTAAGAAATGTTTCTTTTTTACGAAACCTAGGAAATTTTCAAAGCATTTTTCACAAAAGAGGTAGAGACGTATGCAAATTTCATCCAACATAATTGTTGGAAATATTGTATGCTAAACTTCACATAGGCAGTATGACCGTGTTTCCTGGACCATTAATGTTTTTGACGTTTTATCTGTTTTTATAATCTGTGACAATTGGCTATGCCGCCATTCTTGTCTTTACATTTTCTCTGTGCTACAATGGCAGGATTCTTGCTCGTTGTTATATTTATTTCAATCTTTGATTCGAGTCGTTTGATGTGTTTAGAAGTTATTGATGTAACTTATTAAAGACATTAACTAATACACATGGTGTTTATTTTGTGGATCCGTGGACAGTGTAGTTGAATGTCACGACTGCTAATGATTACCAAACACGCGCTTGAACTGCTGCTGCTATTATCTCTCGCCAACAGGTTATGTACCCAGCAGGTGTCTGGTCCCGGATTCTTAATCCAAGGAAAATACGTCACAAACTACAAGTGATTGATATTCACTCATTTCTGTTCTACACGAAGAAACAAAATTCCCATTGAAACATCATGGCGCACTCGTCTAACATTCCTTTTGAAAGATTGGAGGGTCTCGGAAATTTTACGACTTGGAAATTCGCATGTCAAATGTTGTTAAAGCTCGAGGGTCTGTGGAGCTGCGTGGAGGGTGCTGATGCGGATAAAGATAGAGGTGAAAAGGCGCTCGCGCGCATATGCCTCTCGCTTCAGCCACATCTTTATCAATATTTACGTGATGTAAAGACGCCTAAAGATGCATGGAACAAACTGCTCGATACATTCGAAGATAAGGGTCTTTACAGAAAGGTTACACTGTTGAGACAACTTCATAGAATTGAGTATGGTCAATTTACTAATATGACTGAATACATTGATGGAGTTTTGAAAATTGTCCAACAACTTTCGGATATTGGTAGGATCATTGATGATGCTGAGATAGCAGAAATTCTACTGAGCGGCTTACCTGAGCAGTATGACACATTAGTTTCTAGCCTGGAAACTGCTTCTTTAACTAATACATTGTGCACAGAGCTTGTTCGTACACGGTTGCTACAAGAAGATCACCGTAGAAACAATCATCAAGATACAAATTCTGCGCTTGTTACCAATAGGAATTTCAAAAAGAATTCTGTTTCGTCTTCCGACATGAGATGTGATTACTGTCACAAAATCGGTCACATCCGTAAGCGATGCTTCAAACTCAAGCGGGATCGAAAGGTGAAGCCGAGAGAAACAAACTTCAATGATAATCAGACACATCATGCCTCAGCTTTTACTGTTACCTGCACGGAGGAGCTAATCGTTGATTCTGGAGCGACCACACACATGTCTCGAAACGAAAACTTGATGCGGGATCTGCAAGTTCGAACTTCTACAGTTCTTGTTGCCAATGGGCAGAAGCTTCATAGTTCTCATGTAGGTAAACTACCTTTATCTGACAAATTGATTTTAAATAATGTAATTCTTGTGCCAAACCTGTCTTGTAATTTAATTTCAGTTGGTAGCTTAGTAAAAGATGGTTATATTGTTCTTTTTCAAAATGATGTCTGTCATATTTATGAACAAAACCAATTTCAAGCCATGGGCAATTTAGTTTTTTCTTGTTTTAAAAATAATGGTCTTTATAAAGTTAAAATACAGCAAAATCAACCTGTCCCCGAATTGGAGCTTTCCAAGCTTTTGCAATCAAGGCAAAAGACAGTGAGGGCCAATGCTGCTTTTGATACACCTGCGAGTTTATGGCACAAACGTCTTGGACACCTTAGTGAATCAGGTATGAAAACACTATGTGGTGGTGGTCAGTGTTCTGGTGTTGTTTTTCAGCATCAAGACTGCGTGGTTCGTGGTTGTATTCCATGCCTTGCGGGGAAGATGCATGAAGCATCGTTTCCTCAGCAAGCTAGTGTGGTGCGTGCTACGGAACGCTTGCAGCTGATCCATTCTGATGTTATTGGGCCGGTGCATGTGTGCAGCTGGGGCGGAGCTCGTTATTTGCTGACATTCACTGATGATCATACAAGAAAATCTTTTGGCTACCTAATGAAAAATAAGACTGAGGTGAGTTTTCATTTTAATAATTTTAAACAAATGGTTGAAAACCAAACTGGTTTGAAAATTAAAGTTTTAAGAACTGACAATGGCACAGAGTATTGCAATCAAAAGATGTCAGATATTCTTATGAGAGCTGGTATTATACACCAAACCACTGTCGCCTACACGCCTCAACAAAATGGCGTAGCCGAACGTGCTGGCAGAACTATTTTTGAGAAGGCAAGGTGCATGCTGAGACAATCAGGTCTGTCGAATAGATACTGGGGAGAAGCTGTTATGACGGCTATTTATTTGAAAAATAGGTCTCCTACCAGGTCCTTATCGAACAGAATACCTGAATGTGAGTGGACTGGGTCTTCTATCGATCTGTCTCACTTGAGGGTCTTTGGCTGCATTGCCTATTCTCATGTACCTGACCAAAAGCGGCGTAAGTTAGACGATAAAGCTAAGAAATATATTTTTGTTGGTTATGGTGAAACATGTAAAGGTTATAGGCTTAGTGACCCTTCCAATCCTAAGGTAATCATCTATTCAAGGTCAGTTGTTTTTCTTGAAGATGAATTTACTGGAGATTTTAACAACTTTGAGCAGAATTTAATTTTTCATGACGTCGTTAATTTAAATAATAATAATAAAATCAATTGTGATAATAATTTAATTGATAATCATGATTTTAATAATGGAACTTTATGTGATATTAATGTCAATGAGAATAATGTCAATAATAGTGTTTCTAATACGGAATCCCCTGTGTTTTTAGATGAGGCGACGACGACTACGCCCCCAGCGTGCTCTCCGCTCTCTGATGATTATTACGCTGCCGATGACGGTGATGAAGATTGTTCCCTCGATGGTGTTTGCAATCCGCTGCCGCAGGCTTCTGGTCGAGAAGGAGGTGATGTTGATCTAGGCGTGTATCCAGGTCCCTCTCCTTCTGTTTCACGTCCAGTGCGTAGCACACGTGGTGTTATTCCGGTACGCTATAAAGACTATGATTTTGATGCTATGTTAGCTGAGGGATGTACTCCGGAGGACCCTACAACTTATGCTGAGGCTATGAACTCACCAGATTCTGATGAATGGTATAAGGCCATGAAGAGTGAGTATGACTCTTTAGTACGTAATAAGGTCTGGGAGTTAGTGCAAAGGCCCAAGGGAGAAAACATCATAAAGTGTAAGTGGGTTTTCAAGAGAAAACATGATGCGGCAGGTAAGTTTGATAGATTCAAGGCTAGACTAGTTGCCCGTGGTTTTTCTCAGATTGAAGGCGTTGATTATAACTTAACTTTTTCTCCTGTTGTCAGGCATTCTACCTTGAGAATACTTTTTTCCCTTGCTAATAGCTTAAAATTAAATATAGATCATGTAGATGTTACAACCGCCTTTTTAAATGGTGAGTTAGAAGAAACCATTTATATGGAACAACCCATTGGTTTCTCTGAGGATAAGAACTTAGTATGTTTACTTAAAAAGAGCTTGTATGGCTTGAAACAAGCAAGTCGTATGTGGAATATTAAAGTTCATAAAGTTTTGTCAGATAATGGCTTTATACAGTCTAAATTGGAACCATGTATTTATGTAAAAAGAACTGTTAAGACCTATGCTATTATAGCTCTTTATGTGGATGACTTTTATGTATTTCATAATGGATGTATTAATGATATAATAAGTATGTTACATAATTCTTTTGAAATACGTCATTTAGGAGAGTTAAAAAGCTGTCTAGGCATGCGTGTAACTAGGAAAGACAATTGTATTATTCTTGACCAGTCAGAATATATAAGACGTTTGTTAGTTAAGTTTAATATGACAAATTGTAAACCAGTGACAACACCCATGCCTGTTAATTTGGTAACTTGGTAAACCTGACAAAAACTTGCTTAACGATGAACAGTATAAATATAGAGAACTATTAGGCTCTTTGATGTATTTGTCAGTTTGTACACGACCTGACATCTCATTCGCCTGCAGTCAGCTCAGTCAGTTCAATACCTGTTTTGATGAGAATCATTGGCGCGCTGCGAAACGCGTTCTTCGGTATTTGGCAGGGACTATAGAGTATGGTTTGCATTTTGTGAGTTGTAATGACCTATGTAATGTTACTGCGTATGCAGATGCAGACTGGGCAAATGACGTGTCGGACCGTAAGTCTTATACGGGATATGTTGTCAAGTTAGGCAATAATGTTATAAACTGGGAGGCTAGAAAACAGCGTAGTACTGCATTGTCTAGTACCGAAGCGGAATTTCTAGCTATGGCAGATGTATGTAAGGATATCTGTTTCGTGAAAAATTTCTTGTCTGAAATTCGTAGCGAAACATTATGTATCACTTTATACAATGACAACCAGAGTGCACAGAAGATATTGCATGTAAGGGAACATTCCCATAAACGCACAAAGCACATAGACTTACGTTATCATTTTATAAAGGATTTAGTTCAGAGTAAATATATTTCTGTTAAATACTTACCAACTGATAGAATGATAGCAGATGTACTGACTAAGCCATTATGTACTCAAAAGCATTGTAGCTTTATAAAGAGTATGAATGTTAAATCTTTGTAGACATACTATACTTACTTATATAATATGACTTTTTATCTTTGTTAATGATAAATGTATTGTCATTAATTTCAATATGCACACAGTGTTAAGGTGCAGTAGAGCTTAGCTTAGGAATATTATATTGTGACTCTACTGCCTTGAATTTGTATTGATAAACGATAAAGTCAATTTTTAATGTTGAGATGTTTAATATAGTAAGAGCAAAATGTTATTTGTAAATGCAATTGTGATAGAGCTCTTGATATGTATTAAACTTTGTTACTCCTACCTATGTAATAATGTAGTTAGCTTCACCTATGTGAACTTTAAGAAGGAGTGTTGGAAATATTGTATGCTAAACTTCACATAGGCAGTATGACCGTGTTTCCTGGACCATTAATGTTTTTGACGTTTTATCTGTTTTTATAATCTGTGACAATTGGCTATGCCGCCATTCTTGTCTTTACATTTTCTCTGTGCTACAATGGCAGGATTCTTGCTCGTTGTTATATTTATTTCAATCTTTGATTCGAGTCGTTTGATGTGTTTAGAAGTTATTGATGTAACTTATTAAAGACATTAACTAATACACATGGTGTTTATTTTGTGGATCCGTGGACAGTGTAGTTGAATGTCACGACTGCTAATGATTACCAAACACGCGCTTGAACTGCTGCTGCTATTATCTCTCGCCAACAATAATACGAATAATACTATGTTTCAAAGCAGTCATTTTAGTAGTCCCTTCCCTATACCTACAGGTGACACAAGCCACAACAACGAAGCAAGCGTCTTCCTTCACTTTCACTAACGTCCTTGTCTCCGTGTACACTCATGCGCATGCCAAGTAACTCGCAATACTTCTCCATTGTTGTTTACATTTAATTTAAACCGAATTCAGTTAGATACGGGAGTGACCCTTTATTTAATTACAGGAGATTGTTAATTGATAAGCTTGTTATCCTTAGTTTACTTACTTACTTTGTTTTGTTATACTTTTGTTTTTGATAGAGTTTTCAAAAATATTTGCTATACTTATTTCGATTATTTAATTAGGTAGGCAATTTTTTGTTTATTTTGTGCCACATCTAAACATCTTAGACTCTTTCGTCAGTCACCATCTGGTAAGATATGTAGGTAGTCTAATTATAAAATTGACAATTTGAAATTTGCTAAGCCTAGAACCAACCACCAAAGGTTGGTTTTTGTAACCTTATGAAAGCAAATATAATGCAAGAATAATGAATAGAAAACAAAAACTTTTAGAGCGAGGAAATGCGGATGAAATCACTGCATATCCATGTGTAGTGTAATTCATAAAAATATCAAACACTAGCTGCGTCCCGCAGTTTCACCCGCGTAAGTCCCGATCCCGTGGGAATATCGGTATCAAAAGTAGTCTATGTTAATCCTCGATTATGTAGCTTTCTATTGGTGAAAGATTTTTTTAAATCGGCACTGTAGTTTTTGAGTTTATTCATTACAAACACACACACACACATAAAAATACAAATCTTTTCTCTTTATAATATAAGTGTAGATAGGTGTAATAATAAAAAGGAAGACAGTCGAACACGCGGTCTTATAAGGGTTTCTTTCTTTTTGAGGTAGACACGGAACCCTAAAATCAAAGGTGGTACCTGGTTGAAAATTTTCACCTGAAAAATATAGACACGCGTTGAAATCTTTTATACGGTAAATACATAGATACAGTTTAAAAGTATTCGCGGTGAATGTCCTAAGAAAAATCTTGTGCCAGGATGTTAGTAATTATTTAATTGCATTTTATATAACCACAGACTAAGTACTAGCTGGAAAAGCAGACATTATAGATCACATCCTATTTATTTATATTACTATTGACTAAATGACATTCATTAATTCATTCACTACCTTTTTCCCGCGGCTTCGCCCGCGTTGTTCGAACACCTACCTACCGGTGCGCAAAAATCCACAACACGTACTTAAGCTGCCAAGCGCTGGGGCGCTGGTTTTGTTAGTTGAAAATCGTATAGGTAATAGGTACACGATGTAGGTTTCTAAACGATTTCTTTTTATGACACATCACTGTTTCTATTATGTTTTTTAGGATTCCGTGCCCAAGGGTATAAACAGGACCCTTATTATTAAGACTTCACTGTCCGTCTGTCTGTCTGTCTGTCTGTGTATTATTTAGCGAATCTCGATATTTCGACTAGAATTCGTTTTTGAATTCCAGACTACGATCTTACGAACGAAGTAAACATTCCAAATTATACCATGTACACGAGACACAACATTCATGTTATTATAAAATCCGATGACACACACGAAAGAGTATTTTTAATTTGTAGGTGTAAGTCTTTTACATAAAGACTATTGATCCCACTGCGAATATTATAAACTCTTGGGAAAATTTAAAGTTGCGAACTTGTTTTTATCCCGAGGGTCGTTAGAACTAACAGTAGGGACGTTAACCAACCGAAACGTGAGGGCTCAGTTAGTTGTTTTATTTTACCCCCCTCGTGACTTTGACCTCTTTTTTTGTAAGACAGTAAATAAATACACTTTCTCAAGGTATGTACAGGTGTATGCCCTTCGCATATATTACTAGGTGTATTTCAAAAGCAAAGTTTGTTTAGAGTTAGGTATAAAAATCAGAAAAGGGAGTTATTTTTGAATGAGTTTATTTAATTTGCTAAACTAATGCGCGCGTTACCTCACCGATGTTCTCTCCATTCCAAGGTTGCGTGGAAGAGACCGCTCTCAACGGTAAGGCCACTTTAGATTTATTAAGTTTCTCTCTTTTTATTAATTTTCATTGTTTTTTAAGAGAGCATAAGAAAGATAATATATCTAATGAGACAAAATATGTTTTTTTTTTTAAAGTGTGTGTATTTGTTTATAAAAAACATAGAACCGATAAGCAGCAGCAGATAGCTCTGTTCTGAACTTATAAGTTAACAGCGCAGTTCACAAGAAATAAACAAATTAATCTTATATCACTAATAATATAAATGCGAGAGTTTAGGGGCCTCCAATAAAATACCATCTACAGAGCCGATGTCATGAGACAGTGGAAATACTTATATCGAAAATGAGCACACATTGTGACTGCGAAACATATGCCGATATAATTTATGGCCAAAATACAATTTTATTGTTGTTCGAGTTGGAATGTTTGGTATGATTTTTATTATAATTTCTTTTAATTAAAATTGTAAAAGAATTATTATGAATAAGAAATGAATGTTGGCCCTGAGAAAAGGTATTTTCGTGGAAATGTTGCGAGCTTTCTAAGCTCACTTTCCATTTTGAGAAATCTAATTCGATTTTAAGAGGTCTTTAATATTTAAAATAGAATAGATATACGACTTCAGTTTTAGATTTGTTAGCACTTACGCAGAATACATAATAAGTAATGGTACTTCCTAGATTAGGTTGTGCAAAATCTTTCCCATTAAAGTTTTTTTTTAACTTAAAGGAAATTTAATTGTTCTATGCAAAAATAAATAGACTATTGGTGAAATACCTACTGATGTGGTAACGAAAAACTCCACCACAGCGATGAGAATCAATTTCGCAAATCAAATCATTTTCTCGAGCTCCGTGCTTTGGCGCGGCACGTTAAGCAGTTGGTCCCAGTTGTTATCTCAGATAGCAGTCGTTAGGTCAAGTTAGTCTTAGCCTTAGGGCGACACCACTACACGAAAAGAAGAGTAGAAGAGATCAATTTCGCAGTCCAAGGATATTTGGAATATTTTTTTTTCTATAAAATATTGTCATTAAAAAACTAAAATAAAGAATTTAATGTCATTCAACATGAAAAATATACGCTTGTTGCGTTCAACTAACAAGTGCGAATCCACCACATTGAATCCTAATTAAAAACGACTGTGTCAACGAATTGACCTACATTGTTATGTTGTTCTTTATTACATGTTTATTCCGTAACAATCAACACATGTGGTTTCATAAACATAGCATATGATTGTACATAAAATATCACAAATGTATGTGGTAATCATATCACAAAGATCTCTGGTAATTACATCACAATTTATGTTTTTATTAGAATTATAATTCCAAATCTTCTTCTCATCCAAGCGATGTTCCCGTTTGCACCCCTCTCGGGTGCACCGGGATCCGCTGAAGCCAATTTTTTTTTTAATTTGGGGTAGTCGCGGTAGGTAAGTCATTGGCAATACGTTTTGAAAATAGATTTGGCAATATTTTTACCAAACACCTGCCTGACACTAACCCTCCTAGGAACCAAGCAGTTTATCCGCCACCGCACGGGGAAAACTTTTTGTTTTCTAGTCTCCCTCAGATCCCTTAGCCGCCTTTTACGACACACAGAGACAGATATGGGGTAACCCTATTCTATGCCGGGGCTACACGGCCAGCAGGATTATAATCCCAAATCTACATCTAAATAGAACATCATAAAGAAGCGCTAATGTAATCATTAGATGGATAGAACTAGTTGGAAAATAGCTTTCGATAGTTTCACTTTTTACTCATCAACGTTAGCGAAACTCTAGAAATCAAAATGATGAGGTTTATAAGCTTTTAGTATACGTCATATTGTGGCTTCAGTGAAATCGAAGTGTTTAGAAACCATCTAAGGTTTATCCAATAAGTTTTCATTCTCCCGACAGGTATAGGATTTACTTAAATGGAGGATTGTCCTTTTTTGGACGTAGTTTCATGCGCCCAAAAGGTTTTAAACTTGATCCTACGTACGTTAAAGAACTCAGAAAATACTTTAAGGGTTGTAGAAACAAGACAAAAGTCGTATGTAGACTTTTAATCAATGGCACCAAATGGCACGATATTCAATTCAAATCCTTTGAAAACGAAAGTTCAACCTGCAAATAGAACTTACTATAGTTTACTAATGAGCATTTACATAATTAAAGCGTAATCAACATAACTTAACCTGCGTAAATATGTAAATAAATGCCCAAAGACGGCTACAACAGCAATCGATTGCTTTGTGATGAATAATTTCACCAGTCGATGCATTATTTACTTCATTTCCTCGGCCGTTTCGTTTGTCACCTTGATTGGAATAAAAATAGCATTGTAATCGGTAAATCGAGGATGTAAATGCATGTTACTGCTATTGAAATAGGGGCTTGTAGACATAAGATTTTTCATACGCCGATTTGCCGTCAATAAATTGCCGAGAATCGACGAATTGGCAGGTTTGGTTACATTTGTCTTTACCACTGACGCCAGTTTATGACTAGATGACACTTGTGCTCGGATCTCTAATTATATTTGCATAAAATTTCTCATCTGATTACTATTTGTTCTATTTATCCAGACAAACGAATATTCTCGCTAGTTACCAATAAATAACATTTGTAATAACATCGCTCTTATTTGGTGAAGGAAAACATTGTGAGGAAACCGACAAGTCCTAGGACTCAACACGGTCCGAAGGCATTAGACATCCGCCAATTCGGAGTAGGCTCCTTAGTCGTCTTACTGCCTAACTAACCCCTCCAAAAGGAGGCCCTTGCCCTGCAGTGGGACAAATTAACGGGATTATATTTATTTTAATTTTAGTTATCAACTATTTAATCGACCCCTTTTTATCGACATTATTATCGGCCGATATAAAAATGCAGGGTCTGCAAGGACTTTCAAAATAACGCTCACTTATTTAGTCTTCGTGGACTGTGACCTCTTTTCGGAAATACTCTCTCGAGGAGTTAAAAAGCTGGTTGTATGCGGTTTTCTACCTACAAAGGAACTTAAAATTGTTATTCATCCAAGTGTCTTGGTACGTATGTACATTGGTACCTACATATTATAACGAACTCGCCGGAACCTACATTATTACCGGTATTTACTTAAGTAGGTAGGTACCAGTTGTGTCCCGCGGATTCACCCGCGCAAGACGCGATCCCGTGGGAATTCCGAAAAACCCTTTCTTATCTGCCACCTTCATATAAAGAACGCACCTCAAATTTCAGCTCTCTACCAGTGATTTAGGCTGTGCGTTGATCCATCACTCAGTCAGGACAGATTATTTGATTTAGATTTGTAGATATAGATTTGGGAATCGAAATTTAGACAAGTAAAATCACGCGGTAAAGCTAGTACGAGTAGTGCAATACATTGCAAAATCACTAGTGTTCTTAAAAGATTTCTAGAAGGTCAAAATATCATGATTCGTAAAGAAATAATCAATTATAAACATTTTATTTCATTGAACGTTTAAAAGACTTACAAAATTGTCTTTAAAAGCACTTTATAATCGTAAAGATGATTCAAAGAGTTCAAGGTAGATGTAATTTGGTACAAAGTGGTGTGGCCAAGGAACAGAATGGCTACCTCCGTGTTGTTACAGGTACTTCCGAGTTATTTGTTTAAAAATAACCGTCTGACCTTCGTTTTGGTAAGTTTTCCATGGATTGTTAAAGCAAAGTTTTAAAAGACTTCCGACAAGGATAAACGCAAGCGCATTTTAGTATCACGAGATAGATTTAGGTATAAAACTGTCTTTTAACTTTGGAACTGCTCATATGTGATCTTTGTTTTTTTTTACATGGGATTTGCTGTATTTAAATCATTAACTCGGAGACTCCCGCGCTTTCACCTCGTAATTGAAATTGACTAAGCTCGATATTTGAAAAAAAAATAGAGGTTCTTAAGGAGAAACCGAACTTTACCGAACCACGTTCAAAACTGGAGGGTTACTTTGGTTAGATTCTAAGCGGTCGGTTTAGCGAATATTTTAATATTGCCATCTTTGTTTACTCGAAGTACTGACACATTCATACACAAAAATATCCCGATCATATAATGCAATAACTGTCCTGTGTCACTGTGTCACACTACCACCTACAGAATACATAATAGTTACCTGCGTGAAATCGCGACCTTGCCAGTAAGGCTACAAAGTTTAATTTAGGTGGTGAGAGTTATACAGAAGCGCCGACGCATGCATTCCCCCGGTAAGCGAGGGGCATGGGTTCGAACTCCGTCACGGGAGGACTTTTCATAATGCATTTCTCCTTATAAAATACTTCTAAAATGTAATTATGTTTAAAAATAGTCTGAGTTAAAAAAAAACTAATTACTTATTTGTATAAAAACATCGTTTATTTATTTCAAAGCAATCTAAAAAGAGCCTTAAGAGATCGTGTCAAGTTGTATCACACAATAGACGGAATAGGCTTGCATGTCTGTCCGCCAGTCTACGGTCACTATTACTAAACTTTTTACGATTATTTCCATAATTTATTGCACGTAAAGACTTGGCGATAGTTTAGTATATACGTAGGAAGGTAGATATGTTTATACCACGGTCCATTTATCTAATTAAACCTAGCCGCCCATTATGCGTTGATAAATTGTTTTTACGAAATCGGGGCGTGATGAAAAACACCTTATCAAGTTAGTTAAGTAAGTAGTGGCCGTTTTGCTTAAAATGATTTTGGTTGATGCAAATTTGCTAAAAGGTATTTTATTTTGGTGTGTTACGTTGGATGACTTAGATTATGTAATTGGTTTAAAAAACGCGATACCGATTAGCCTAGAAACGAAGTCGTTTTTAGGGTTCCGTACCCAAAAAACTTGACTGTTTTATTAACACTCCACTTTTCGTCGGACTGTTACCATCACCTTATAAACCGTGATAGCTAGACAGTTTAAAATATTCACAGAATAATGTATTTCTGTTGCCGCTATTGCCAAAAAAAAATATAAAAACGGAATAAAATAAATATTTCAGTGAGACTCCCACACAAGAAACATCATTTTTTTGTAATAATGGTAAGAAACCATTCGGGCGTTGGGATACGATTTTTTTGAAAGGTTACTTGAAACTTTTTCTAACACTAGATTTAGGTTAATGAACATTTTATCAGTTGGTAACTCCTGACTTCTGACCAACTGACAAAATCCTGATTCGATTTTCGGCTATTGTTTCATGTCACTATTTAAAATAAGAGGCAATAAGTAAGATTTATCCAGCATCAATAGTTACTTATGCGAATTATTTGTGTGTTTCCAGGTTCTACAGATGTGGACATCCCACAGTCGCTCCTCCACTCCATGCAGAATCAGATGCAAAGCAAAGGCGGCTACGAGATGGCTTATGGAGTTAAGGTAAATTACTAATTAAATTAGCTACCTAACTAACAACTAATTGCCCCGTCTCGATCCCGTCCTGTGTTAATCCAGATCTCCAACTATTTGCATACCAAGTTCCACCGCAATCGGTTTGGTAGTTTTTGCTTGAAGGAATACCTGTGTGTATTCCACAGCTGGCCTCCTTCTATCTTCAGCTGTTACGGAATCTCGACGTCGAATGACCTGAATTCTTAACGCCACTGTTTTCTTTGTCTACCTCTAAGATATTTACTGTCTTGAGAGATAAAGTAGGTGATATAGTTTGCCTTTATTTCTGAATCGCCTATAATCGCAAATCTCTTTACATGAACAAATGCATCATAAAAAAAAATCCCGGGAATAAATCCGAACCTGTGTCCCTCGCTTGCCGGGTGAGTGCGCAGGTGCGCGGGCACAAGTTTGAATCTTGTCATGGGAGAATTTTTGATGATGCATTTCCCCGTATAAAATATTTCAAGTATTAAAATGCCTTGAGTAATAAAAACAAGAAAGAACCAATAGAAGAATAATTATTTATTAGTCTTTCTGTATTTCAATCTAATATTTTTCTACTTTGTGTTTCAGGCTTACTGAGGAGCTTGGTGCGTTCGCGAGATGAGTGAAATAAGTCATATTATAAGATAAGGTGTTAAACGTTTATTAGTACATACCTTTCTACTGTCTATTTTACAGGCCAACCATCAAATAACTTATAGTAAATCTAGAATTTCATTGAAACCAAATATAACAAGATAATGAACCTACATTACCTACATTTTCAAAAAGCAAGATAATGAATACAAGAAATTTCAGTTTTTGGTTCTGATTTAGTGCCTCAACCGGGCGAGTATCATGTATGGTACAACCGGTTGTACTACGGATAATTATTGTCTTTCTCCGAAACCCCGAATCCCCCTAGTGGTGTTGAGTTTTGTCATTAAAATCAGATCAAAATAAAACGGGTCTTAATTTTTCGTTGCTAATACCTATCACACAATTGTTTTAAATAAAATATCTAAGTTGATAGATTTTTTAAGACCAAAAGTAGTTTTAAGAAAGTGTTTTTAAATCAGAACCTTAACCTTTCAAAGAACCAGCTGATTTGTTGTTCTTGTAATCGAATGTAGAAAGGTCGATACACATACATGTTTTTAACAATGTAGGTATGGATGGACAAAGCCTGATTGTTTAATACTTATGCACCCTTATTAATAAGTTCTAAGTTCGGATTAGCTGGACCATGTTAAGTATTCTACCCGTAATAGGTACTTTCAAAGTTTACAAAGAGAGACCAAACATGGTACAGCAAGTCCGACTTAAGACGACGTTTTTTTTAATAAAGATAAAGGGTACCTGTAAAATAGACTAAAAATGATCTAAAATAAAAATGTATTTATTATTGTGAATTAGTTTCCTTAGTTATATTCTCTCTTTTGTAAATAGAACATTTTTAATATTAATCAAGTTACCTACATTTTGTTTAAGGTTTAATGTATTAGAATATAGTTGTTGTTCTTAAATGTTTTTCGATAGGTACGCTTAGTTTTAAGATCATGACATGAACATTGTTTTCAGTTCGTAATGATTTTAACATAAATATTAATTTACATACAGCATACAGCGCCATCTATCCCCAAAAGAACGCTCCTAATACATAGGTATCAGACAACGGATAGAACCCTAATACTTTTCAAGAAAATAATTATATGTAGGCCACAACTAACAAATAAATAATTTCGGGGTGCGAACCCGTAATCCTCCTGATATACACGGTGCTCCGAGGAGGGGGTATTAAGTCGAAAGGGGGTTGTTCTAGAGGTCTAGGCGAACAACTTTTGTTCTACAAGTTTTGGAAATTCGAAGTAGTTTTCGAAAATGTTGAGTTTAAAGTTTGCATGAAAATCAGCTGTTTTTGAGAGTTTGAGGTCATTGGCCTTAAGGTGCCCTTTTATTTAGTTTGGACCACTAGAATCTAAACATTAATTGCCTTTTTATTACAAAAACAGCTATTTTTTTGAGTGATACAACTTTAAAATTTTCGAAAAAAAAGTTCGAAATTCCAAAAGTCGTAGAATAAAAGTTGTTCGCCTAGACCTCTAGAACAACCCCCTTTCGGCTTAATACCTCCTCGTCGAAACATCCTGTATATAGTCATTGCTATGTGCTCTTTTTTTTGCTGCTGTATTTTGTCTCGAGAATTCAAACTGAAAACTAATAGCCAAATACATAAACGCAACTCGATGTTTGAGTGGTACTTAAAAAATTAAGCAGCACCTAAATTAAAAAAGTCGCATACTAATTTTAAATTTAGAAGCTATTCAATTATTTAAGTACCCCTTAAGTTTTGGACTAAACCGTCAATTATCAAGAGGGTAATAGTTAAGAAGATGTATTCTCATATAATTTAAATAATGTATCTGAATTTTGAAATTTGTGTTGAAATTAGAATTATTATAATAAATTGTTTATTTGTGTTTGTCTAAAATTATAGATATATAAGTATTTAGTAGATAATATGTACAAGGATTAGGTACTCATTTTTACATAAAAAATAAATCTGAGTAGCTTAATTCCCAAGGCTGAATCAAAAAGGATTTAAAGTCAAAGCTCAAAGTTCATGCCGATAAGTGTACTTACTCATACTTCACAGGGTTTTTCTACCTGAAAATGTATAATAGTTTGGTCAACCTTTACTCATAGTTACATTTTACTGGGCGAGACTGTGTTCTCGCGACCATGGCTTTTGTAACATAGTCAAACCATCGAGGTCAAAAAATCTATAAGTATTTATAAAATTCAAAGTCCTGACTGATTGACTGACCTATCAACGGACAGCATAAACCGCTGGTCATAGAGACACGACATTTGAAGGGTGTGTTCTTTGGAAAATCCCGCGGGATACGGTCTTTTGCGGGTGAAACCACGGGTAATACGCGATTAAGATCCGGTAAAAGGTAACTATGTTAACAAATCGTGTGAATTTAAAACGTTTACAACTTATAACTATTCTGAGTAACGAATAAATAAACTTTCTGTCCTCTTGTCCGATAATTTTGGACAATGAATCGACTCAAAAGTTTACCGTGGAATGTAATATATTCCTAAATAAATAGTAGGCTTACAAATTTGATATTTGTTGGATACACGCGATTTATATTAAAATACCATTCTAACAACCAATGAATCTGTGACATCTTATAAAAGATATTAATTGAATTGAAGAACTAGTTTTGTCTTGGGCTGGCTTAAAGGGAAAGGATACCGACCCTTTCCTCTATACAAACTTTACAAACGTAGTCGACTGTTTCCTCCCTGGACAAAGACATAGAGAATATGTTTATGCCATAAAACCTAAATTAGCCAGCCAACCTACGATATAATTTATTTCATTTTTTTTTAAATCTATTCTAATTACAAAACAAATTGTAGAGGCATGGCCATGGCAGATAGCGTAAACATATTTGCTCTAATTTCTTTATCCGGGAACTAAACAGTCGACTACGTTTGTATGAAGAACGAGAAGGTATACTTTCCTCTTAAGCACACACTGTAAGGAACTATTAAAAACATGGCTATCAAACAAATATCAAGATTACCAATGCCGCAAGTATATAAAAAGAAACAAAAAAGTAGTGAAATTGTTGCCACACGACATCGAAGCTTTTGTCATTTTGTTACTCATAAAACGACAAAGTTATTGTAATCTATTTAATATTATAATAGGTACCTAAGGTTAAAATATTGTCAAATATAAATGCAGTAGGTATGGTCAATGAAGACTTACCTATTGTGTCGACCCTAAAGCTCAAAATACACGGGCGACACCGACCCTGAAACCTTACCTATAGAGCCACTGAACAGTACGCTGGAATTGCTATACCATACAAAACTACATTAGATCTTTGTGTCAATTTGCGCTGTTTTCTATTGAAAGTGATGGTGACCGTCCCCGAAACGATTAGGTAGTTGCCTCAACGGCCACCATCACTTTCAATAGAAAACGCGCGACAACAGCGCAACATGGCGCAGATTAAATAGGCACAAAATTCAGTGCGCTATGGCCTGTCCAGCGACTTGTACTGTGGAGGTCAGTGTATAGGCTCTATAGGTAAAGTTGCAGTGTCAGTGTCGCCCCTGTATTTTGAGCTTAAATAATTTAGGTTTAAGGGCAGAGAGAAGAAGAGTTATGTAGGTACCTAACTGATAATCCAACCAATGAATTTTATTAAAGTAAATTGATCTTTGCGATAAAATACTTGACGTACTCTTTTGTTTTATTTTTGACCTTCTAGATGAGATTGTATCTGCATGGGTTGTCTATCTACAATGCCAAATAAAGCCTGAAATTTTAGATAAAAACAAATAAGGGCAGATACGGTACCTAGCCACGGCAAATAAGACGATAAAACTGCGTCAGCTGACGCACTAGCCTTAGTCGTATGTGGAACCGTTGTCACATGAACATGTACTGTCACACTGCGGTTCCTAGCTCATTTTTCGAATACGCAATGTTAGAATATACCGTATCTTTCTTTATTTGTTTTTATCTAAGCCAGAAATACACTTTTTCGTATTTTAGGGGCCCCGGTACAGCGATGCTTAGGCCTCCTTGATATGCAGTGCAGCGCAGCGTTGTGAATTCCAACCAACTATTCTGTGTTTTTTAGGGTTCCGTACCCAAAGGTTAAAAACGGGACCCTATAACCTAGACTTCTTTTTCTCACAGAATATGAAAGTGTCTGTGACAACGCAACGTGCTTAAAGCTAGGTATAGTGGGCATTTTGTCGTTTAGCAAATGTTACTGTCAATTTATCGGGTCGAGTAATAAGCACCCCTAGTAGTCTAAGAGCCCGTGACACTCAACCTAGTCTCATCAGATTACCGGATGAAATATATATAATTAGTTACATTATTAATGGGGGAACACGAAATGGCTATGCTGCAATGCAAAAAACCTGGCGGCCATAGTTAAAAATTAAAATGAAAAAAGTTAAAAATATCGGTTTCTAGTACGATAAGATTCCCAAGATTCGTTTGTTCCCCGACACAGGGGAGGAGTCGGAGTATACGATAAAGTTGTGCTGCAAGTCCTAAATACTGGCCTTCAGAGTTGCTGCAGCATGGGAAGTGACGACTCGTACCTAGGAATCTTGCACCATCGGTCTCCTCAAAAATCACAGTTCATTCGAAAGATCATCAATTTCTGTGTAAGAAAAACCACTGCTGCATTTTCCAAACAGTGGCGAAAGTGGTTGCTGCAGCGATTGAAAGTACTGCAAAACTGCAAATATAACTTTGTAATCCTATACATTTATATGGGATTACAAAGTTATTTATGAAGTTTGTGTTTGTAGAAAACTGGACCGAATAATTTTTAAACTTCTCGTTCAAATTGAATGAAATTTGAAATACACCGTCTTTTATACAATGCCTGCTTGGTTACAGAAAATTCAGGTTTCTAGTTATATTCACAACGTAGTTATAGGAGGTCGAAAAAGGTTAGTAGTTACCTAGTTATCTACCTAGTACCATTGATCTTCTCAAAAAATCAAAGCTCATTCGAAAGATAATCAATTTCTGGGTAAGAAAGGAGAAAGTGGTTGCTGCAACGACGATGAAGGTCACCCTCCGCGCAGTCGCATTTGGCATTTCGATACAGTTTTATCAACATCACCTGGTTCCTTTAAATAAATAAATAAATAATCTGAACAACACACAGCGCCATCTAGCCCCGTGGTAAGCGACTAAGCTTGTGTTACGGTGACTAGACAACGGATATAATACTTATATTTATTTATTTTTCTTTTGTAAATACATACCTATTATACATAGAGGAACACCCAGACCAGACACAATTTTTTTTTTTTAAGTATAAATATTTGCACCCGGCGGGAATTGAACCCGCAACCTTCTGCATTGCAGTCGCGCTTTCGCACGACGCGCCACGGAGGTCGTCCTTTGGGTTGGTACTGATTGTTAGTAGTTTTTAGGGTTTTAGTACCTAAAGGGTAAAATTGGATCCTATTATTGAGATCCGCTGTCTGTCCGTCTGTCCGTCAGTCCGTCTGTCTGTAACCATTCATGTCGTC